>JAOQML010042387.1:0-10666 GCA_027568935.1 Erythroxylum urbanii
TTCTCCATTTAATAACTTCAATCTTAAAAAAAATTATATCCCCAAAAATTATAATTAAAGCCTAATCACAATAAAAAATAATAAAATTAATCCTCAAACAAATCGGGGTCCAACAGAAAACCCTCTTGATCTGGGAAGCACATCAAGACTACTTCTTTATCCTCCTTCATCCTTGTAGCGACCCCTTACCGCAGGGTACACACCAGGACGCCCGAAGGTCATTTTGGTATATATCCTACGATAAGAGTGAGCTACTTTCGATCACTACATTCACTTCATAAGGCATCATATCATTACTCACTTATAAAGCATCACAAGAAAATCACAATATTTAAAAAGAATGATTGAGTGCTCTAGCATGTCACCCTCGCGGGGCACGGACTCGGATATCACCCAAGATGTCGGGCACATGTCTTACAAGAGTGGGGTGTTACAATCCTCTTCCCCCTCTCTTTCTCCTCCTCTTTCTCTCTTTACGGTTTTCAAAAGTGTCTAAATGAAGGCTCCTCTTTCTACTCATCACATGTTCTTCTTATAGGGTTTTATTTTTAGGGTAACCTAGGGTCTTTTTTAGGGTTCGAAAAGACCAAAAAGTCTATCAAAACTTTAGTTTGGAAGCATTCCCACACTTGTCCCGATGCTGGCCACGATCGTGGCCCTTAAGTAAGCTCTCTATCACGATCATGGAATGGCCAATCTTAGTGCTTTTGTCATGGTTGTGGCTTACCTGCCACAATCGTGGGCTTGTATTATAGCCCAAGTTCCCTTCAAAACTCCTCCATTCTTCAATATTGACCCTGAAATACTAGCAAACACTTCAAAGTACCTCAAAAATATAATATTTAAGCTCAAAATCTTTTATTAACCCATAAAACACTTAACACACAAATAATTAACAAACTAATATAATTTTAACCTAAAACATATTAAATGATCAAATTAACAGCTAAACATATATCAAACTATGCCCTAAAACACGATGCAATTTACATTTATCAATATTTGGATACTAGAATATTTTAACAAATATGGTATTGAATATTTAAATTCAATTTATGATATCAGAGAAGCAACAACTAGTTGAAGAAGATGTCTATTTAAGGAAGAGCCACTAGTTTTGTGAAAACAGATCAGACTACAACATCAATACTCTTGAAAGTGATATCATTATCAAATCTCTTCTGCTATAGAAAGTGAAAATTTTTCTTAAGAGAAATCATTGAAGCTCATATCGAGCAAACTTCATTTGTTGATAGTTTGGAAGGTTAGAGAACCTTGAAAAATAGATACTTGTGAGCTTGAAGAGGCTTGTCAAATTACTACTTGGGATTTTAGTAAAACAGTCACATTGGATACTTGGGGACTAGACGTAGGCTTGAGTTAAAAGCTAAATCAGTATAAATCAACTATGTCATTCCTCTCTCTCTTTAACTTTTATATTTGCGCATTATATTGTGAGTGTGTTCATTTTAGCAAGAGGCTTCTTCACTTTATAATAGGCTCCTTCTGTTTTCAACTTGCAATAGGTTTCTTTCAGTTTTAACAGGAGTCTTCTATTCTAAATTGTTTTTATAGGCTCTTATCATTTAACAAGCTCCTATAGTTTAACGGGCTCCTTTCATTTAACTGGCTTCTATTGTTTGATAGACTCCTATTGTTTTAAACTTTAAAAAGCCCCTGTCTTTTATCTCTTGTGTGAGTTTGCTTTATCATATGAAACACTTTTCACTTAACACTAACACCATTACATTGCTAGAGGCTTTAAGTCGTGAAAGACTTTTTAGATTAACAATCACATCTCTTTATTGTAAAAATGTTTACCTCTGCTTACTCAAGAACACAAAAAACTTATATTTAATGTTGTTCTTGTTAATGTTGTCATTATTGGTTCTTTATATATATGTTATTGATTGTTTTCCTAAATTTATTATTATTATTGATTCATTATTTATATGTTATTAATTGAATTCTGATTAGGGTTTGGTTGTGTGTAAGTTTTAATTATTAACCCTCGATAATCCATAAGTGCACAGTTCGTTAGCATATACCAAAGGTGTGGATCCCACGAGGAGGAAACTAATTTAATCGCAAAATCTAAGGCCAGAAACAAATAACAGAAATTCAAGATGCAACGAAACATGAGAATTTAATTCAATCAATCAATTAAGAATCAAACATGAAAATACTAATTATTAAGCAATTTGTAATACACCCAAGAATCAACCGAAGGAAATCATCAATCGAGAGAAAGGGAATTTTACCTATCCTTAATGCTAACCTAACTGATTATGAATTATTGGATTATTGGTTCTAGACTATCCTAGGGTTGATTACTCTCTCTCAAGTTATAACCATTAACCCTAAATCATAAATACTAATCAGATTATGGAGGTTGCATTCTCTCATTTCAGAACCTATCCAAAACCCTAATTAGTTTTGAAGTTTTCTAATAAACTATCGAAAACTAATACGAGATCTGTCTCTTCACAAATTATCGATCTGATTTAATTCTAGTTTCTATTAAATAACCTGACTCTCGTTAGTCCAATTTAATCATTTTTCATTTGATTCACCCTCTCAATTTATTATCGAATTATGCAATAGCAAAATTAAACCACAACAATATCTAATAAACACATAAATAATCAGAATTTCATTAACTCAATAATAAAATTCTGAAGGTGAGTTTAGAACATCATCGACATTCTAGATCCTATCATCAACTGTTCAATCCAATTCTATACAATAATAAAACTGAAAGAATAGGAAATACAATCTAAAATGGATGACAGGAGGTAGTGATGTCAAGAAACCTCCTGATTTGGGAAGTACTTCGAGTCAGCTTCTTCTTCTCTTCTCTCTTCCTTCTTCTCTTCCTTTATCTCTTGATGATCACTCTCTATGGTTTGTCATGGTGGCTGATGCAAAAAGCTCTTTTCTCTGCCTTTTTTTGTTATTTTTATTTCCTCTTGTGTTTTAGGTCACCTTAGGATTTTTTCGAGGTCCAAAAGGTCCAAAAAATCCCTCAAAACTTGATGTTTGTGAGTGTCAGTGCGTCTGCTCGACGTAGGCCACGATCGTGGGCCATTCCTTAAGCTTCTATAACGATCATGGTTGCTATCATTTCGACTCGAATGTGTCCGAAACTCCTCCGTTCTTCGATGATGACCCTAAAATAATAGCAAACACATCAAGGTACTTTTAAAATATAATATTTAAGCTCAAAAACTTGTATTAACCCTTAAAACACTTAAAACATAAATAATTATCATACTAACACAATTCTATTCAAAACACATACTTAATGATTGAATTAATGGCTAAACAAATATCAAACTATGCCCTAAAACATGATGCAACTTATATTTATCATATTTCTAAATATATTATTCTTCTTTTTACTTTCATTGGATTACTTATTAAGGAAATACATATATATCTTGTATTTATAAACACTTTTATATGTTATAATTAGAAAAATTAACGTAAGTATTATTGTGGTGGCTTTTATGATTGTTAGAGTTAATATTATTTAAGTTATCTTCATATATCTTAAATTATTTACCAGTGATAAGGTATTTTAGATAATGTTAATTTTGATGGCAATAAAAAACCTATTAAAATTATAATCATATAATTAAATTATATTTTTAATACTAAAATTAATGATCATGTAGTTAAGTTAGTATGACCTTTAATGCTTGAAAAATAGTTAAAGTTTTAGTGATTACTTTTTTCTTATATAGAAATTTTATAATTATATATTACATCAATACAAAAATAGTCTTTTTTGTTGCAATATATGCCGTTATAAATGACTTGAACATGGGAATATAATTATTTGTTTGTTTCTTTCTATTATTATTTATTCCATATTTGGTTTTATTGCATTATATTATGTGGTACCAAAAGTTTTTTTAGACCTCAAACTTGTATTGAAGTCGTGCCTACTCCTTTGCATGATAATCTCACCTATGTCCATTTAAGCAAGATTCAATCTTTCTACATGATCGTTGACTAACTAACTGGTTATTCTCAAACACGTTATGACTCTCATAGTGCTTAACTCTCACACTTGAATAAGAATACTACGAAAGCATTAAATAATCATAAGCAGCAATAAACACACAAGAGATATGGTGAAAACCAACCTTCCTAGTTGAACTAAACGAACTAGATCACCTCTTTCCTTATCAAATTACACAACACTAATGAATTGAATGACACCCTCATTCAAATAGGACCCTATCTGATAGGATTTTAACTACATCACAATAAAAGATTACATTTAATTAGAAAAGATATATTGAAGAACTCCACTATCTTCATATTCTTCCACATTCACTATAACAAAAGGGGCTTTTGGGGATAAATACTTTCATCACTAAAAGCCAAAAATTTGTCGCCAATACTTTTTAGTGACGACAAAAATTTGACACAAAATTGTAGTATCAAAATATTATTGGAAACACTTTTTGAATACTATCGCAAATCATATCTCGCTTTGATCTCAGATACGTCGCTAAAAGTGATAAGTGAAGAAAAGATAAATCATCGCCAAAGATACTTACGAATGATTTGTTTTTGTGACTAAACGTTATTAGCTACATTACCGTACGTGTAGGTAATAATATTATATAACGTTCTAAGTTTCGTAGCAAATGATATTTGGCGACTATTTTCAGAACATCACTAAAAGTTATCATGATGGTTTCGACATTTAGGAATGTAGTTAAAAAATCTTGGTGACAATTTTTTATTTTTAACTAAACAATCCTACTAATAATTGTTAATTTAATTATAATTAATGGTAAGATTTTTAATCCATCTTATTGTTTGTAATTTTTAGAGTTTTTATTTATAATTAATTAAACAAAAATATAATTAAAATAATTAAAAATTAGAAACTTTTTTATAAAAAAATAAAATGATATTAAATGTTAACAAAAAAGTTATGTGCAAAATAAGACTTATGCTCATCGTCACTACTACTTTCATAATTTGGGTCAGATATATGTTTGACCATCTTTTCAAGCTTTGCCAACTTTCATTCAGTATGATTTTAACTTTCTCTAATTACGTTGTAACTGAGCTTTAAGCGACCGGTTGTCCTTTGAACCAATTAGCTTAAGGTTACACCCAAAACCTTTGATGTACCTTAATCTTGTATCAAGGACGTTGTTATAAATCTCATTTATGTTTAGCTCATTTCCATCAAGTAATGATTTTTGCAACAACTCTTACATCTTATTCTAAAATTTAAAATATTATTGTTAGTACTACATAAATAAATATGTATAAAAATTAAATAATAAATAAGTATATACTTAAATAATTATTTTACGCTTTTTCAGAAATTTAGCCTTCATCTTCCTTGTAGTGTGTTAGTTTGTAGAATGTGATCCTATCACACTCTTCTCCATGTAGTTCCTTCTGACTTTGTTTTATGAGAAAAAAGGATTGAAACACAATAAATACTATTGTATTTACTAATATAATTGTAACTTCTAAACAAAGAACTTACAAATTCATTTCACATAACAACAAATGATTTGGAGCTTTGGTTGTGAGGAGTTTTCATTTTTTTCCCCTATTAACCTTGGCTTTCTCTCACTTTTCCTAAATAAAGAAAAGAAATTGTCATAAAATTGTGAAACAAGATTAATTGAAGCAAATGTGAAGAGATAGAAGACAAATCTTAATGTTAGCAAAAGACCAATAACATAAATTTGGATCCAACTTTTTGGAGTCATCTGCTCAAGAACATGTCTTGTTGCCTCCTCATCTGAAGGAAAAGATTTATAGTATTTATGTAGTCGATAATGATGATCCTTGGCCCTTTATTTCAACAATGAACCCACACAGCTTGACACTTTAGGATTGATGAATCTGTCGAAATTACCCAAAATAATTTTAAATAGTTACCCCAATCAAAAATTTAAATTTGTAGTAGTAGGAAACCACCAGGTCAAATCCTATGAGTCTTATGTAGCAGATTCTTATGAGAGTAATAACAGAAATTTAAAAGGATTTTTAGTGATTGGAATTGAGTGTAGAATTAAAGTAAATAAGCTGGAATTAATTGATCAGTAATAGAAAGCTCATTTCTAAGGTTGACATGTGATTCATTAATTTCTGCAGATCATTAAAATATACAAATTCGTTACCCTCCTAATCCAATAATGACCTCGCTTCTCCCTAATGCTAGAAGAAAAATGGAATATTTCATAATTGAATTAATTACAAGAAACGCTTATAATTAATTCCTTAGTGAACAATTAATTAGATTTTGGAAAGCACGATCTAATCAAGAGACACTAGCATAAAATACTAGAAATAAGTCATGTCAAGCAACCAATCAAGAAATGCTTGAGTGATTAACTCTTGTCCTATCCTTCTTTAATCAATTAACCAGAATAAGAGATTCTTTTCCAATTAAATTGCCTTTGTTTCTGATCTCAAAATTAATACACATGCGGCACAATCATTAGAAAGTATATAACAATTAAGAATTTAATCAACACACGAGATCAAATACACAATTGACTAAGAAATCAAAAAGGATTGGTAGTGGAATTATTGGAGTATAAAAACAATAAATCACAACTCACAACATAATTTTTTAATCATAGTGTCTTCCCTAAAACTGAATCAAAGAAAACTAATAAATCATGATTCTAAAAACTAGAAAAGGAATTTATAAAAAAATGGTAAATAAATAAAATCAATCAGACGGACAATCAATTTGCATTCTTGGGAGAAGAGAATTAAAAACTCCAATAACCAAAAAGCTGCCTTGTCTTCATACAAAACCTCTGCCGACCTACCCTTTTCTTTGCACTTGTGTATAAATGTATAGTTGTGTAGGTAGGCTAGGGTTTTGTCTTTTCTCTTTTGCTTTTATTCCAACATGAACCCACATGGCCATATGGACTAATTTTTCATTCATGTGGGGCCAACAACAACTCAGCCTCAAACTTTCATCCTTTTTCCACTTAAGTCCCTACTCTTAATCTATGCCAATTTAAACTGCAACTCTAGCTTTTTATCTATATCTTCTTATCAGCAACAAATCTACAAAATCATTCCAAATAGATGTAGTAACATATTCCAAATGATAATATTTACTTATAAAGTATATGGGAATAATGTACAATTACGCACTCATCAAATACCCGTACCCCACACTTAGCATTTTACTTGTCCTTAAGTAAAAAAATCATCACCATTTTTATTAGATTCCGTCTAATCTTCCTTCATATAAAATTTTGCTTAAGTACTTAATTACAAAATAAAATTCTCATATCATTAGCAAGGTTAAATGAAAGAGCAAAGTTACGCTTCTAAAATTTTTCTACTCTTTATATGTCATCTGTAATCATACTCATGTAAAGTGAATCTCAACATTATCATAAGTACTAAACTAGCTCCATACACATATTAAAAGTAAACTCCTTAATTGTAAACTATTTAACGAATCACCATCTTCACGTTCTTATTTTGAACTTTTTTTTTCTTTTTTTCAAATAACAAATGGAGTATTTTTTTCAAAACATTAAGGAAGCTTTCTAACTAACCCTTGTAATGAGCTTTAGCTCGATGACTGCCAAACCAGTTGATTTTAGGGCATCAGACACAAGTGTCCCAAAGGAGATGCTCACTCGAGTAGGAAAGGCTAGCATGTCTCTAGGGAATAAAAAATAAATGCAGTCCCTATCATTTTTTTCATAGGGCTCAGACTTACCTCCGATAAATATGACATTCATACAATCTTTTTTAACATTAAATGGTGGAAAACTAAATAACCCACAATTTTATAGTACTAACAATATGTACTAGAAACTAAATTTAGTCCCCATAATAATGTTGACATGTAAATGCATAATTGAGTATGTTATAGACTGATGACAAAGTCAATCACATTTTCATATAATTCTGCTCTAACATTTAAAATTACCATTGACTATTGAATTTCAAATATAGCATAAAAATGTTTATAAAATAAATTGAGAAGTTAAAATTGGATGGAATCTAGCAAAAATTTCAGATGTTCGACTTTTTTATAATTAGTAATAGTAATTAAAAAGAAAAAATTTAGATTTTTGTTTTCTTAATTAACAGTAATTAAAAAGAAATAATGCTAAACTGTACCCCCACCCTTAAAATAATAGAATTAGGGTGTAATGTCAAGGATCGCCAATCAGTACTACTGAGGTACATCACAGAACCCTCTCTTTAAATTCCCACATTTACTTTTATGTTGCACCTTAGTGTATAGGGCACGCCTTCAATGATGCATGTGTCCTTTGCCCTGGAATAAGATACTTAGATATGATTAGTAAATGGGAAATTTGCATGCTTAAGTAGATGTAGGGGGTAGAATCGTAAATTAAGTAAAATAAACTAAAACTAAGAACTAGAATGTTTAAATTGAAAACTTAAAAAAAACCAATAAAGTTAGAATGAAAGCGAGGTACCAAAAATAAAACAAAATTAAAAGAAAGAAAAAAAATAATGGGTTGCCTCCTAGTAGCGCCTTTCTTTAGTGTCTTTGGCTAGACTTTTTTTTCCTTAGTCGCTATGGTAGATAAGATTGGTCAGTTGAACTTCCTCTGCTGTTGGGGTAGGTATCATATCCTCTAAGAAAGGTTTAAGTCTGTGACCGTTAACTATAAAAATAGAACCAGAATCTATTCCTTGAATTTTAATGCATCTGTTTGGAAAACCTTCCTCACCACAAATGACCCAATACAATGAGAGTGATGTTTACCTGGTAGGAGCTTTAGCCTAGACTGGAAAAGTAAGACCTTAAGATCTTCTGTGAATGATTTTTGTGGGAGTAGTCTGTCATGAATGAACTTGGTGCGTTTTTTGTAAATCTTATCATTGTCATTGGCGTCCAACCTGATTTCCTATAATTCTTGGAGTTGGAGCTTCCGTTTTACCAACCTCGATAAAGTTCAAGTTGCATTGTTACACTGTCCAAAATGCTCTATGCTCAATTTTAACTAGTAAATGACAGAGTTTCCCGAATACCAACATGTACGATGACATCCCGATCGATGTCATGTATGCTATCTGGTACACCCATAAGGCGTCATCTAGCCTCATACTCCAGTCCTTTCGTCTGGGGTTAAAAGTCTTCTCCAAAATCCTTTTGACTTCTCTGTTGGAAACCTCAGTTTGACCGTTTATTTGTGGATGATAGGCAGTTGCTATTTTGTGGTAGACATCGTATTTACGCAGTAGGCCCTCAACTATTCGAATATAGAAATGTGTTCTCGGATCACTGATAATAACTCTTGGAATTCCAAACCTGCTGAAAATATTAGATTTCAAAAAACCTACAACAACCTTAAAATCATTAGTCCTAGTGGCCTTTGCTTCTACCCACTTCGAAACATAATCGATAGCAAATAAAATGTAAACATTCCTAAAAGAACTAGGAAAAGGACCCATAAAATCTATATCCCATACGTCAAATTTTTCACAAAATAACATAGGAACTTGAGGCATTTCATTCCTTTTGCTGAGATTACTAGTTTTTGACATTTAGCACAACTTTTACAAAAATTGTAAGAATCTTTAAATAGCGATGGCTAGTAAAAACCACTATCTAAAACTTTTCTTGTAGTTCGTTTTGGTCCAAAATGACCGTCACATGCAAAATTGCAACAATGTGTAAGAATGGGATGGGTTTCCTTCTTTGTTACACACCTTTGAATAATCTAATCAGACCTTATCTTCCACAAGTAAGGCTCATCCCGTAAGTAAAATCGTGAGTCACTCTTAAGTTTATCTTTCTGTGCTTTAGTGAATTGGGAAGGAAAAGTACAAACAGCTATAAAATTCACTAAATCAGCAAACCAAGGTTCCTTACTCTGGACTAGCTGAAGCTGCTTGTCTGGAAACAATTAGAAAATTAGATTGGAGTCTTCTTCCTTTTCCATTATGCTTCAATGGTCTACTACAGGATTGTCCACTCCTTTTCTATCCTTAATCTCCAAATCAAATTCCTACAGTAGCAATACCCATTGTATCAGTCTAGGCTTAGATTCCTTTTTGGCAAGTAGGTAGCGTAGGGTTGCATGATCAGAATAAACTCTAGATTTAGAGCCTAAAAGATAAGATTAAAATTTATCTAAAGCAAACACAATTGCCAAAAGCACCTTCTCTGTTGTTATGTAATTAGCCTGTGCTGGATTCAAAGTCTTTAAGGTATAGTAGATGACATGACTCTTCTTATCAATCCTCTGTCCTAGAATAGCTCCCACAGTGTAATTACTAGCATCGCACATAATTTCAAATGGGTAGTCCCAATTGGGGGCTTGAATGATTGGCACTGAGGTGAGCAGTGCCTTTAACTTATCAAAGGCTTGTTTGCGAGCTGCATTAAATTCAAATTTAATATCTTTTTGGAGCAATCTAGAAAGGGTTGTGAAATCTTTGAAAAATCTTTGATGAACAGTTTATAAAAACCTGCATGTCTAAGAAAACTTTGAATTGCTCGCTCTTTAGTAGGGTAAGGAAGATTGCAATAAGTTCAACCTTTGCCTTATCCACTGATATGCCTTTTGTAGTGACTACATTGTTGGATCGGAAAAAGAAAGCATGCTATATTTGGAGAAATGGTAGATTTCAAAACTTTTAAGAAATCATTTTTCCA
>JAOQML010042444.1:0-10665 GCA_027568935.1 Erythroxylum urbanii
CCTCTTAACCAACCATCATAATTATAATGATAATATCCATTCCCATTCCTCACTATATTCATTCCCATTCCTATTACTATTCCTCTGTGCGAACCAACCGCCTCCTTAGTTTTTTGAGTTAAACAAAGTGATTTCTATTATTATGAAAGGAGAACATCTGTAATTGACAATTGTATATTAGAAATTTTATTCCTCTTTTCTAACCTTCTATTTGAAATAGTTGAGAAATAGTTGAAAATGAAAGATTGAAAGTTTACCATAGTATAGTTGACTCTTTACACCAAAACAAACAAAGGAGAGTTGGCTATATAAAGTTGGAAGTTCTAACAAGTTTTATTTTTTGTTAATAGAGGCCTTTTCTACTCTAATCCGAAACAAATACATAGAATGGTAGAAAAGAAATAGAAAAATTCAAAACAATTGCATTCATGACAGTATTTTGTACTTTGTTCTTGTAAGCACCAAAATGAAGGTTGAATAACAACCAAAAATTGATTTACAGAGAGGTATTCTTTTTGTAGTTACATGATGCACTTGTTGGCCATAACTTCCTCTCCGGACCTCCGATTAACTTCAAATTTGAATTGTAACCTTCTCACACACTGTCCTTCGTCTCCAGATTTCATTGGTATCTGAATTCTCTAAGTTTGCCCAGTGGTGCCATTAAATCACGTGTACCACATCCACAACTGCAAATCTAATACCTGCACAATTCATCAACAAGGTGCATCAATCCATCTTAAAAAAATAAGCTCCAAAACTACCATGAAAGACTAGATAATGTATAGAAACAACTAAATACTTCAAAAATCAAGAAAAGATGCTAAAGATAAAATAAACTAGAACTAAAACACACAAAGAAACACTTAAAACATATGAAAACACACTAGAAACAAAACCTAAAAACATACTTATCAACTTCCTTATACTTAAACCTTTGCTCGTCCTCAAGAAAAATGAAACACAACCAATCCAATCTATCAATTCATCATCATAAGGATTAAGAGCTTGTAATCTTTCAAACTTTGGCTACTCAAATGTCCAATTACTACATACATCATCACTAATTTTTATCGGCATACACTAACAGACTCAACTTATGACACTATCGATCACAGGGAAGCATAGACTCAAAATGGATCTTCCTCACAGAATTCACTTATTTCACTCAAGTGTTTAAGGTTAGTGTTTCGCTCAAGACTCCCTATATGAAAGTACACCACCATAGGCTTGCAAGTACACCAAATCTTCTCCACAGTGATTAAATGGACAAATAGATCAAAAGGATTTTGTCTTTTCTCTTTTTTTTCACAAAAATAAAGAAATAGAAACTAACATTAGCAACTACATGTAATGTGCTCTAAAAGTAGAAGTACAAAGAAAGCCGCTTAAAGCGTCACATTTGCCTTTCTCATTTAGTAAAAAATCCCAAACTAATGCAAACTTAACACTCTATTAATCCTTGTGATAGGGTATGGTAATGAAGTTTGAGGTTTAAAATGAGGTGGGCTCAAAGGGATTTACAAGGGACAATGACATAGGTTGGTCATTTAGGTCAAGAGCTAAAAAGAATGAGGGCTTTAATCACTTCTAATTAGCATGCATCTAGTAGATTTAAATTGGTTTAGGGCAAGTTCTAGGGTTACTATCTATGGGAGTATCATACAATCAAGGAAATGATATGACTGTGGAATAGAGTCATATAGGCTCAACTCTTCACTTAGACTCAAATGAAAATCCATCATGTTCCAACACATCACCTAATCACTCAAATATTAATTTTTGATTAAGCTTATGTAACTAACTACCAAGCCAATTCACATGGTTCACCTTCTATCCAAGTGGCCTAATTGAATCTTCAAACATGTGACTCAATCCTAATTCTGACTACTATGATAGAATTTCAAGGCAACAACTTTCATCTCAAAGATTGAAGTGCAGGGAAAATGATAAACCTAGAACTAGCAACCTAATATGCAACCTACAAGACATACCACAATGTAATGCAAACACAAACATTAAATAATTAGCTACGTAGCTTAGTAGCTACCTCTCCACACTTGAAGGAAACATTGTTCTCAATGTCTAATGAGATAACAAAGAACACAAATAGTAAGGCCAAAAACCATAACACAAAACAAGTACAAATGCAATGGTCATAAAAGAACTAAAAACAAACAAACAAACAAACAAACAAATAAATACAAAAACAATAAAAGAGGGAGTTTAGAAAGCTTATAGAGATGGTGGAGGCGATGGGGTTGGAGATGGCACGTGTAGTCCTTGCATCTCATAAGACTTGTGAATTTTCTTGTTGAGGTACCATTATTGGGGGGCTATCTCCTGCATTTGCTAATTCATTTGATTTAGATGCTGCTGTGTGTTTCTGTTGCTTTTGGCCAAGTGTGTGTATACTCTCACCTAACCTGGTGGCCCCTGTTATTCCTCCTCACTTGATAAAAATGAGTCCAAAGAATCAAGTTTGGAACTTGAAGCTCCACTTGAAAACCTGTGCTTCACTCAGTGCGTGTCTGAGGATCTTGAAGCTCCATGTTGTGGTGTTCTATGATCTCCACACATCTTAAGTACGGTGCATCAAAGTACTCATAAGCAACAAAGGTTAGTTTAGTAAGATCAATATGAAAATGCTGAGCCAAAGCAGTGGCTAAATACCTCATTCTTAAAGTTGTTCCCTTTCATCCCACAGATTGGATCAAAGATTGAGAAATATAAGAGAACATGTTAAGCTTAATCTTTTCATTAGTGGACCATAATAAAAATAACTCCTTAGTAAACCATTTGTTACCTTAACTTTTCAAAAAAAAAAACAACAGAACATATGAATTTATGCAAAATCAACCGCTCAGGATTAAGAATGTGTGCATTCGATGCATTATGAGGATTATACTCAGGCAAGTCAGTTAAAAAGTTCCAATAAATGACAGATGAGAATTCTTGATGGCCATCTTCTACCTGTGCCTTTGCAAAACCAAATAGTTGTCATAACAACTTCTCATCCAAGCAATGAGTCTAGCCTCATAGTCTAAACCAAAATTTATTAGGTTTGCTAGACTCAAACCTCAAAGAAGTGAAAAACTCGAGTGCCAGTTCAAGGAAAACATGGTATTCCATATGCACAAATTGTTCCCATCGACCTTTTTCATAGAATTTCAACAATTTATCTTTCAACCATATTTGTTCTAGCACATCAAAATTAAAATATCTTAGTACTTAAATGATCCTAGTCTTGAGAAGAGCATACTTGGTGCCTTCTTCATTGGAAAAAATGAGAAAAGGGGCATCATAATCAGTTGCAATGTCTGCAACATTGCGACCTTCGACCATAGTAAGGACGGTTTCGTCAGATTTTCTGGCAATATCATTGGTTCTTGGAGGCATAATGACGTTAAAACCTACAAAAATCACAAAAGAAACATAAGTTTGGAGGAGGAACACACTCAGCCCCTAGACAAAATTTTTTTCAAAAATAGAGTGAAAGGGGAAAAAAACAAAAAACTGAAAGTTTTGATGAAAAATTGTAGTAAACTTAGAAGATTTGGTGAGAAATTGGAAGAGAATGAGATATTGGTACCAAAAATGCAAAGGGGAGCGTAGAGCGGAGAATAATAAACAGGTATTAATTTTTAGAGCTATTTGAATTGTTTTAAAAATTCGCCCTGCAGCTACACGGATGAAACGTTCTGTCACGATTGTTTTTGTGCACGATCATCCACCCTTTCAATGAAGGTTGTTGTCACGATCGTGCTAGTGCACAATCATGCATTTTGGAGAAGGAAAGCCTCTGTCACGATCGTGCACCCTGTTGTGCGAAAGCTTTTGTCACGATCATGTCGTGCACCTACTATGTGAAAGCTTTTGTCACAATCGTGCAAGCAGGTGCACGATCATGCACCCCTGTTGCGTGAAAGCTTCTGTGATGATCATGACAGGGTGTCAATCAGTTCTGATTCACTCACTGTTGTTCTAATTCACTCAGACGTATTTGCTCTTCTGCCTAACTCAAACTATTATGTCCTATTACCCAACCCGCGATCCAGTCGACCTCCATCTCTGCTCTATCCTCTCTCCTCTTCTTCAGAATTAATGAACTATAATGGATAAGACATTAACCTCGCTTCTTCTTAACATCAGAAAGCATTTACCTCTCTTCTTCTTCGTATGAGGTTTATGCACGGCTGTGTGTTATACACGTCCATATGCACAGCAGTGCGTTATGTCGCATGGCCGTGCAGACTCGGCTTCATAATTAACTTTCATAATTAATTAATTTTATTAAGGAATTAAAATGAAAATTAACATATTACAAAAATTCAATATTAATAAATTCTTTACAAATAAATTTAGGATAATAATGATGCTGAAAATGTTTGTCATTTTCAAAGCAATTATTAGTAACATTTCCTACCATTTAACTTATTTGTTTATCCTATTTTCACAAACTTTATTTTCTTCAAGCAAATTAACTTACGATTCGCTCCCAAATTTCTACCTTTCTAACTCTATTTTGTTAGTCTGTATCTCCCTCTCTATGTTAATTTTTTACCATTTGTCTATGTTAATCAATTATTGACGAATGAGTGTCTTTCGCCTTTGTTTATTTACTTACTGTTAAAGATAATTTGTTATTTATGTTTTCATTACAGTAATCGTTGAAGATATTTAGAATTCATTGTTATCTAGGTTGTACGTTTTTGTTTAATGTTTTTGTATTCATTGTTATCTAACTTTCTTGTTTCTGTTTATAATTTTTGGTTTTACATATACGTGAGTGATAATTAATGTGTAAAGGTTGAGTTGGTTGTTATTTATGTTTTAAGTAAGTGTGGAAGATATTTGAAATTTGTTCGTATCTAACTTTTATGGGAGGGTTTATAGTTTCTATTTTTATATACACATAAGTGATTATTAATGTGTAACGGTTGAGTTGGTTAATATTAAGTTGTAGTTAAGAATTTCTAAAACATATTATTTGTAAAATGGGAACAATTTACCATCAAATCTTTGATGACTTTTTTTGTTACAGGAATGAAATAAGATATGGATGGAAAAAATAAAACATCCTAGGTTTTTGTCAATACTCATTTTTTTGTGTTAATAATCTTATCTGAAAATAATGGTCCTTGCTTGTGAATTTGATAATTGTAAAAATGGCTAGTAGATTTACTCCATGTTGGCATTTAGATTATGAAGTTGATAAGGAGCAGCATAACAATGATATTGGCATTGGGAATGAGAGTAGTAATATGAATTCAAGAGATTTGGTTGCAAGAGAGTTAGTACCGAAAATTGGCATGCAGTTCGCAACAAAAGAAGAAGCCTATCAATTTTATTTAATTTATGTCAAGCATGTGGGCTTTGGAATTAGAAGAAGCAAAAGTCACAAAGATAAATCTGGTAAACTGATTTGTAGGCTTTTTGTTGTAGCACTGAAGGTAAAAGGATGCCAGATAAAAGAGATTTGTATGTAAGAGCTCCACGTTCAGAAACAAGATTTGGTTGTGAGGCAAGAATGAAAGTTAATAGTGTGTAAACTGGAATATTTCAAGTGATTCAATTTGCGGAGGATCACAAGCACTAACTTTCAAGTCCAAACAAAACACATTTGCATAGTCACAGAAAGATATCTTCAGCTACATTAATGCAAATTGAAATGGCTAATGATGTAGGAATTCGACCAAAAGCATCCCATGATCTTATGGTGAGACAAACAGGTGGGAGAAATAATGTTGGCTTTATTCCGAAGGATTACAAGAAATATTTAAGATTTAAAAGAACAAGAGACATGAAAAAGTGAGAGACAAGTGGTGTGTTAGAATATTTGTATAAAATGCAGGTTGAAGATCCTAATTTCTTTTATGCCATTCAAGTGGATGAAAATGATTTGAATACTAACATATTTTGGTCTGATGCAAAGATGAGGAATGACTACTTAGACTTTATTGATGTTGTTTGCTTCGATACTACTTACAAGAAGAATGGTGAGAGTCGTCCACTTGCTTTGTTTGTCGGTGTTAACCATCATAAACAAACAACAGTTTTTGGTGTTGCACTCCTATATGATGAGACTGCCCTTACATTTGAGTGGTTGTTCAACATATTTGATAGAGCCATTTCTGAGAAAAACCTACAACTATTGTTACTGATCAGGATGCGACGATCGCAAAGGCATTAGCTTCAAGATGGCCTAAAACTCATCATCGATTGTGTATTTGGCACATTTATCAAAATGTTGCAATCCATTTGAGTGGTGTTTTCTCATTTTAAAGAAATTTCACGGGATTTTAGCTCATGCACATATGACTATGAAGAAGAAGAAGATTTTTCCAATGCATGGAATTTTATATTGGAAAAATATGAACTTGAAGATAATGAATGGTTGAAATGTATATTTCATATAAAGGAAAAATAGGCTTTGGTTTATGGACACCAAATATTTTGTGCAGACATGATCACCACCCAACGAAGTGAGAGCATGAATAGCATTGTAAAAAGGTATTTGAGTTATCAAAATAACTTTTTAGAATTTTTTAATCACTTCTAGAGGCTTATTGATGATCGTCGATTTGATGAGTTAAAAGCTAATTTTGGAAGTAATGTAAGCACTCCAACATTGTTAACACCTGTTCAAAATTTAAAGCATGCAGCTACTATCTACACGTCAGAAGTGTTTAAAAGTTTTCAAGATTAATGGAATCATTCTCATGATTTTAGTTTTCATCTTTACGGTGAAGATGGTATAGTTGCAAAATATGAGATCAGTCTTGTTGGGAAGAGCTACTCTAATATGGTCACCCATGATTCATCAAATGATGAAGTTCATTGAAGTTGTCGAAAGTTTGAGTTTGCTAGAATTTTATGCTCTCATGTGTTGAACGTTTTTAACTTGAAAAATATTTGAACAATCCCAAGTAAGTATATTTTGAAAAGATGGACACGAAAAGCAAAATCTTGGAACCTTGATAGTAAAAACTCCACTATCAATGAAACTAAATCCTAAACTGTTGTTAAGTATAAGGTATAAAGGATTGTGTACATTACACATGCGATTGGTTATAAGAGCATAAGAGAGAAGAGATACCTCAAAAATTGTGAAAGATCATCTTTTGAACATGTTGAACATGGTTGATGAGATATTGCAAGGTGAAGAAATAATAGATCAAGAGAACCTAATATCACAACATCAAGAGTTGAGATAACGGCCAAATACTGAAATGAATGTGATCAATGAAGGTGACATTAATTTTGGTGAAATGAATCACATAAGAGGTGTGAAAATGAAGACAAAAACTACATTAAGTAAGAGATTGAGGGGTGGACTAGAGAAAAGTTCAAGGAAGAGAATGAATGTCAAAAAAT
This sequence comes from Erythroxylum urbanii, assembly GCA_027568935.1. Taxonomy (NCBI): domain Eukaryota; kingdom Viridiplantae; phylum Streptophyta; class Magnoliopsida; order Malpighiales; family Erythroxylaceae; genus Erythroxylum; species Erythroxylum urbanii. The sequence continues at coordinate 7,378 of JAOQML010042444.1, forward strand.
GCAAGACTTCAACAAATACGGCAAATTTGACACTCATCCCCCTTTCCAATACTCAGGTTATATTTTTGGTGAAGTTGTTTTCAAAGAATGTATATAATTTATATACTGATAATTATAAGTAATTTTTGCTTAAACTATTCTATTCAGGATTCTGAAGATAATTCCCAACATACTCAGATTATCTCTAGCATACAAGCTCCCATATTTCATCAACATCAGGTTAGCATTCTGTAATTAATAATGTCTGCATATGTTGTGCTACCTGTTTTCAACAAATTTTCCTTTCATTTGTTATGAGAAATACCAAATGCAAGCACTTTCTATTTGCAAGGATTTTACAAGTATGGTTTGCAATCATAAAGACCATATACCACATTCTCAGGTTCTATTTGTAATATTATCTTCTAGGCATAATATTTTACTGAATTTAAATTTGTATTTATGAACCAATTGGTTATGACAATTACTAAATGCAGCCAATTGGTGTTTGTATGGATGACTCAACTATGCTATACACTCATTATCATTATGCAACAAATTCTCTAGAATTATTTATTAAATTATTTGTTTCTATTGTTTGTAATATTTTCTTTTTATAATATGTTATTAATCTTTGAATCATTTATCATGTTAGGTCATTGATGCTGAAACAAGTAAATAAGGTATTAGTGCTGTTATCCCACCTTCAATGCGCATAACTGGTTTACTTATGGTAATTTGAAGAAAGTTTTGTCTTAATTTCAATATTTATTAATAATTGCATTACATGTTTATAATTGTATTAATTAATTAACATGCATGTTGATTTACATGAACAACAAACATTTAGTTTTGAAAATTTGGAAGAAGTTAACAATTTAGGAGTTGGTATTTCCATGGACAAATGTGGTACTTGTTTTCATACTGAAAAGTTCTGTTTTTGTAAAAGATGATTCTGATGTAAATTTTATGTATTTGTAAAAGATGATTCTGATGTAAATTTAGGTTTAAACTGATTGTTGGTTGCTAATGTAAACATATTTTAACATTTACTGGAAGTTGTTTAGAAAACAATTCTTATATATTGCTTATATGTTAATGCAATGTAATTCATTAACTGCCAAAATGTTTAAGTAATGTGTTACTACAATGTAAATCATTAAGTGGGAAAATGTTAAGTATATATGATTATGAAATTATGGAATTATGGATTTTCAAGGGTTTGAATTTTTGGGAAATTCAATAACATGCAAGGCCGTGCATGACAGTCACGCATGGCCGTGACTAAACATGCATGACGATGCAAGTGAACATGAACAGTCGTGCATGAATTAGCCTCGCAACTTTTAAATTTCTTAACCAAAAAGTTTTATTTTTTATTTGGTTTTGCACCTCAAAAATTAGCCCATGAGAAGAAAGTAAGTTTGGTTTATTTAAACCTCTCCTTTTGTTGGAAACAAGAGGGAAAGAGAGAATGACAATATTTTGTAGTTTTACTGATATGTATGGGTTCTTTAAATCTTTTCCCTCATTCAATAAATAAGGTAATTAGGCGGAATACTATATATATTCTATATTATAACTTCTGTTAAAGACCTATGGATTTTCTTATTATTTATCACTGGACAATCCATTTATTCAATTAATAGACGATTATATAAAATTTTAAAGATTTGTATTGGAGATTGGAAATAGATGGACTTTCTATACAACCTGTTGTATTGACAGGATTTATCACCACTTTAAGTACTTTAGCGTCTTCGTTTTGTTACTTGGGATTTTCGATTAGTCTCTTTTTTTCATATTAGCAATGTATTGTGGTCAAATAGCAATGAAAATGAATTATTTCATAATATTCCTTACCATTTTACTAGAGCAAAGCAAAATAAATAATACTAGACAATGGACAATAAATTTCTCAACTAATAGTAAAACATATGAACGATCATTTCAATAAACACAACCTAAGAATTGGAAAGTCATAATACTTTATGAACAAGTTAATATTTGCATATTTAGCCAAATTCATTAAGCACTTCAATTAAAAGAACCATCAAACAAGCGTGATAGATACTCACTCAACTCTTCATCCTCTCAAGCATTTAAAGTAGGATATGTATTCACTCATTGTTCATTTCATGAAAGGCATCTACCATAAGCTTGCTTACCAATCCAATCTGCACCACTCATATCAAACACAAGCATCAATTCGAAGGTCTTTATTTAGGTTATAATGGAGCCAAGATAAGGATAGAAAAAAGGAAAAATGTAGGTTAAAACTATAACACAAATTGAGCATTTAAACATAAACAAAAGAATTACCATAAAACACTCATTTCTTTCCTCTCACTTAACAAATTGAACACTTCTCTCTCCTCTTCTTTTCATTTTTTGCTCATTTACTCTTCCTTCCTTTTATTTTTTTTCATTTTTTCGTTCTTATTTTTCATTATATTTGTCATTTTTTTGTATGTATGATTATAAAATAAGGAAATCAAGAGAAGAGAAATACAAAGGATAAGTGAAAATCTCCACAACCATACCCATTCGTAATACAATACATTATTATTCCCCACTATTAATCTGTAAACCTAATTATACTCATTCAAATGCTCAACTTGCTTTATGGTAGGTACATCGAAGACAATAAATAATCAAAGTCAAGGTTGATATTTGGGTTTAAAGAAATAAAAGGAGTTATGTTAAGCTCAAAGGAGATTTACTAGAGGTAATATCATGGTGGCCTTTTAAGCAAAAGGGCTAATCCTAATTGCCTTCATCATTTCATTATTTGCATAAGATTGTGTGATCTGAACTAGTATTTACGAGCAAGTTCTGGAGTTCCCTAATTATGAAAGAACACTCTCAATAAAGAATTACACAATTTTGTGTTTAATTTTTTAAAAAGACTTAAAATCTGACCAAATGAAAGGTGTCATTCATCTATCACAACAGGCCAATGTCCTTTTAACTGAAATCCAAGTTAATTAGTCTAGGCATGCAAGTATACTCATTCACTTATATTATGCATTTTTAGTCTAGATTGAGTTAATTTAATAATCATGCATATCTAACTACTAAAAGGGAAAACAAAGACACAAGACACAAATAATTTTTTTTCTTTTCTTTTAAACTATTAGTCATGCTGTAACATCCCGCTCCCATGTCACAGGTCGGATCAGGAAAACGGGTACACGAGAGAGTAATCAGAGAAAGTAGGACAACACATCTTATGCTCATGCATTTGTGAATAGTGAGTTTTGCGCATGAAAATTTACTGTACATGCATTCATGACACCTTCCCGGTAT
>JAOQML010042454.1:0-10664 GCA_027568935.1 Erythroxylum urbanii
AATAAGAATAAGAATGAATAAGAATAAGAATAATAAAATGAATAACAATAAGAAGAACATTAATAATAATAATAGTAGGTAGAAAATTAATAATAATGATGATGATGATGATGATGATGATGATGATGATGATGATGATGATGATAATAATAATAATAATAATAAAGGATAAGGATAAGAATAAGAATATTTTGGTCTTTTTGTTAGTTATTCATTTGTCATTCCAAGTTTATATTTTCAAACTAAACATTGACATAGAAATTCTTTATCTATTCCATTTCTTGAACCAAACAAAGTAATACTCATTTTATTCCATTTCTCATCTTTTCTATTCCTAAGAATAACTATTCTATTCCTTATCTATTTCATTTTTTGAACAAAACAGGCTGTAAGCACATTAGCATGAAGTGTCACTTTGTTAGAGATGCTATATAAGAGGGAGAAATTAAGTTAGAGTACATATCTATGGTTCTAATAGTGGCTGACCATATTACTAAACCATTTCCACCATTTCATTTTGCTAAACATGTAAAGGCAACGGGTCTTTGTAGATTAGGAAATGTTAGTGTAATTTTCTCCTTGTGTCACACATATAAGACGTTTGATAAATGAAAAGTTGTTTATCAATTATTGGTGCATTTCACTTTGAAACCACAACAAAAAATGTAATTGTCAATCATAGGCCAAGGTTGGTTTTCTCACACGAGCCATTCACCATTGTGTCTTTGTGTAAGATCAAGGATGAGACCGCTAAAGTCTTAAATGTATGTTATCTCTTAAAAGGGATATGTGACTTGTATGTCACACATTTAAGTGGGAGTCATGAACCAACACATGACAACTTTAGTCTTACGGTCGTCTTGATTATGAATGCTCCAAGATAAGTTTATCAAGGTCATCAAGTTTGTATGTCCACTCATACATACTATCCTATGATTTCATTCTCACGAGTGAGAATAAGGAGTATTTCATGGTTTTTTGACATGTCCTATTATCGAGAATAACAGGAGTTACACATCTAAATGTTTTAAGAGGAGATTAACACACCCCTCCAAGTGGGAGTGGAGTAGTAAAACATTTAAGGATGTATTTACGGAACATCAAAGGGATGTGCTCCAAATGTTCCATAGTTAACCTTGAAATCAACCAACCAAAGAAAATAAGCAAGTTGCATCTTATCTTGCTTATGTGTGAGATTCTTCATTCAAACCCCTTAGTGACTATGACTTGTTATTAGGAAATTAAGGATTATTATGGTCTTCTTAATTGGTTGTTGAAGGTCTCGAGGGAAATGAGACTAGAGTTATCCTTCTTTTAGATGATCATGTTTTCTTAAATTTTCTAGTGGTTCGAAGCTAAAGGAAAGACATGAATGCATAAGTTGCCAACATAAGTATAATTGGATGAGCTGCATAACTATGATAGCATATGTTGCACACTATAAATGATACACAATCACATTATTCAATCTTGACGCCACATATTGTTTTGTACAATATGAAAGATTGAGTGTGATGTGAGAAAGAAACCAAGTGCACATGAGGTTTAATACATTCATAAGTTTTATGAGTTAAAACTCACAAAGGACATAGAATGTGATTAAACATGTATATCAAAATGTCTTGGGGTTTGAGAGGCACAACTTGATTTGTTCAAGTAAGTTTGATTTGTTCAAACGTGAGGAGAGTGACAATCTTTCATTGTGGGGTCTAACAACCACAATGTAAAGAGATTTTATTTACATGCCTACAGTCACACCCACAACTCAAAATTATGTGCTTCTACTATTATTGGTTTTCGAATTTGTATGTTCACTTGTTGATTATGTTCTGTTTGAGTGGGAGCATATTTTTTTAAAAATATATCTTTATGTGAGTGGGAGCTTGTTGGAATTTTATAGCTTGTTGAAACCCAAAGCTTAATAGGTGAACTTGGTGGTGCTAGATGAAGGAATCTAGTATGCTTGAGTGCACAACAGACACCAGGGTGTACCATGAGTTGTAGCACGCCATAATGCATCTTCCCATGCATGCATTTAGAGTGCAAGTTCATTATCTCCACATGGATACATGAATTCAGCTATTTTGGTGAATTCGGCCAAGAGTTTGAATTCAACCAATAGGGAAGATTCATTATGTACCTTGCCTTACAATGAACATACATGAAACCATTTCACCAAAGTATGTGTACTTTAGATGAAATGATGTGTTGTTTCGGGGAATGGTTGTGACCATTCGGCCAAAAAGGGGTCCATGTACAAGAATGAATGGTCATGAGTGTACCATTATGGCTTTAAGTGAAGATACATGACTCTTTGCCCAAAGGATGTGTCCCTTGGCCAAGAGTCATAATGTTTCACTAAGATACATAACTCTTGGAAGAGTCATGATGTTTTGCCAAGAGTTATACACAACTCTTAGAAGAGTCATGACTCTTCAAAGGCACCTTTTGGTGGAGTTTTTTCTTTGGTCGAATACTATACTCTTCTCCCTATCTTTGAGCCAAAAACACTCCCTTCTTTCAAGTCTTCTTACTTTGAAGCACTCTTCCATAAAATAGTTGTTAAGCTTATTAAGAGCATTGTGGGTGAACCATAAGGATTGATATTTTCACAAGTTAGCAACTCTTTCGACCTTAGTGCATTGTGACAAGGTCGGTCTACTCCATCCATTCCAACCATGATGATTTGGAGAAGAAGGAGAAGCCACAGTGGATCTCCACAAGGGAGGCAAAACATCAAGCATATAAGGAGTTATTCCACCATGATTCAAGTTAGTATATCATCTTACCCTTCTTAATGACATTCATATGATCTTGTATGCTTAAGAAATCATGAGAATTCTTATTTGAGTTATGATCTAAAATCAACAATTTGAGTTCAAGGATATCTGGATATTAACCTTAGAAATAATTCCTAATTAAGGTATATTTTACTTGGAATAATATTATTTCGAGATTGGAAAGTTTTTAATGCAGAATTAATTGCAATTAAGCTAAAATACAATTTTTATTTAGTAGAAATGAATATATGGATCAAGAAGTTCATTAATAAACTTGGTAATTCCTTTCATTGTTCAAACAATAACATATTGTAGAATATTACATGTAAAAGGAACTAATATCTCATTACATATTCAAGTATATGTTTAGGCAATTTTTCTTAATTATGATAGTAATTAAGACAAAAGTTATAAGATTTAGAGAATCTTACAATCTTCTCTCACTAAACCATTGTCTCAATAGTAGCATAATTGTCATATATTGTTATGATATAAGGAACTTAAGATATTGGCGTAGTGCGAGTGGGAGATTAATAGTTTATACACTATAAACAATCGGCTAGTTATAGCTTACTGATAATTATTTAAAGGAATTATTCATCTTATGCATTTTTGGATGTATAAGATAAAGTCCATGGCGTAAATATATATTACAAATAAAATTATGATGAGATCATAATTATGATATTTATATTACATTTATGCATTATCCCTAATTGTTTCTAGTCATTGTTCTATTGAGACTGAATGTTAATAGAGTATAAAAAGACTAGTACACGTTACATTCCTTTGAGAATATCAAAATGGATCCATTGAATCCAAAAGAATTATAAGTTAGTGAACAAAATCTATATCTTTTAAGCTAGTAAAACTTTGTTCCTAAAACCTTAAAAGTTTTGATGCTTAGACCACCTTTAGCTTTAAGGAGGTAAAAGACTTCTCTAGTTGACCTAGCAAATATGAAGACTGCTAAGTATAGAAATGAAGAGCCAGAGTCTTCCAACAAAGGATATGAATTTGGTAGCTAAAGAGATTATTCCTTTTTCAATTTTAAGGATCAAGGGAAGTTAAATATTCCTTGTGAGTTTGGTGGTTATAAGGTAATTCTTATGTAATTGACTTGGAGTTAGGAAAATAATGGAGAAAATGGTTGATAACTAGGGTATCATCTGAGGAAATAAAAAGTTGGCTTTTTAAAGGGCTGATATGAAGGCTTGACACATTTTCAAAATCCTTAATAATTTTGCTAAAAAAACAGATAAAAGAGAACTCAACATAGTAGAACAAAAGAAGATCATCAGCAAAGATGAAATGGTTAAGGTTAAGGGAGGTGCATTTCTTGTTGGATTTGATACGGCAACAACCTAGAGTCAATATCTAGATCACCTTCGTTTTAATGATTCTTCTCAATACCTAAATTCAATCAATCTAACAAGACTCTTTAATCCCAAAACAACAAGGAATTGGTAACAAAGAGTATAAAGATTGCAAGAATTGAATTAACGCAATAAGTTAGAACTTAATTGATAAGTTGAATCAATCCTTAAGGTAAAACAAGCAAGAATCCAAATTCTCTCTTGAAGAAGACTTTCTAATTTTTTTATTCACGTTTAATCTGAAGTTCACGCATAAAGCAAGGAACCTTGTACAATACAAACCTAACAAAGATAGCCTAAAAACCCTAAAGAAAGCCCAAAAACATCCAGAAAGTCTTTCTTGAAACAATCTGCCCAAAAACAATTCTCACACAGATTTGGGGCTTCAAAACTAATTAAAATTGCCTAATCTTAGTCCAAATAGGATAAGGAAACAAGAAAATATAGAAGACTAACTTAAGAGGGGCAGATTGGAAACTAGGCCCACATGCTTGGTTCCTTAAAATAAAACATGCCCATGACTTTTTTAATGAAGCACATGCACACTTACTTAACACAAATCAGCCCATGACAAAGTCCAAAAGAAGTCCACACGCCCTTTACAAGATAAAATTAGCCCAAACTCATTGATTAGACTTGTGCTTGTGAAAATTGGCTAAGTGTTAACCCTCGTGGTTTGATACCTCCAATGTGCATACACACTTAGGCGTCTCCCTAAGCTCTTCCCCAAGCTTGATCAACAAAACTTCTTGAAGTTCTTATGAAACAAAAGCTTGTGCATAAATTTGAAATTGTGCCTTGAGCTTGTTAGAGTATGACCTTGTAATTGGACCCATTGGCATCCTCAAGTCTCCCTTGCCTTGGTGAGTTGCATCATTCCCTCCCTCCTCAAAAGGATTCGTCCTCAAATCAAGACCTCATTATCAAAGGGAGATAGATCAGAAACATTAAAAGTAGCACTAACACCATACTCGCCTGGCAACTCTACCGTATAGGCGTTGTCATTGATGTGTTCAAGCACTTGAAAAGGAACATCGCCTCTAGGATCGATCTTAGACTTCCTTGTTGAGGAAATCTCTCCTTCCTGAAATGCACCCAAACCCAATCTCCAGACTCAATGTGCTGCCTTTGATTGGCTCTTTGAGCGTACTTCTTGTTCATTTCCTCAATGTGCTGCCTAGCTTTCTCATGTATTGTCTTAAATAATTCAGCCCTTTGCTGCCCATCTATATTAACAATCTCATTCAAGGTTAAAGGTAACAAATTCAATGGAGTTAATGGGTTAAAACCATACACAATCTCAAACGGAGGATAACTTGTGGAAGAAAGAATGCTTCTATTATATGCAAACTCAATCAAAGGCAAACAATCTTCCTAAGTTTTCAAAATTTTACCCACAACAGCATGCAATGAAGATCCTAAAGTTCTATTAGCTACTTCCATTTGACTACTTCAGAGCCTCTTCATAGGTTACAGGCTCATCGTTCTCAATAAGCAATACATTATTGTATTCGTTTATTAGAAATCCATATCTCTTTGAAATATTGTGTATCCTACTTGACCTATGAATATTTTGTGTGTCCGAAGGTTCAACTATTGTCTCATCTCTGTGAACAATAATTTCGAGTCCAGGCAATTGATTTGTGTCTGTTCGAGCATCATGAAGTTTATCAAGTTCAACTTTGCTCCCACTATCTTATCTTAGAAGAAACTTGTTCTCTAAAAAGATAGCATGCTTTGAGACAAACACCTATTGCTCTAAAGCATTATAGAACGGATATCTAATTGTTTCCTTAGGATATCCTATCTAATTTATCAGATTTTGCTTCAAGTTTGTCTGAGTGAATCTACTTCATGTAAGCCAGACAACCTCAGAAGTTCATATGAGAAAGATAGGTCCTTTTGTTAGTCCATATCTCATATGAAGTAACTTCAACTGCCTTTGAAAGGATTCTGTTTGTCACATAAATAGCAGTCTCGAGTGCATAACCCCAAAAGGATTTCGGTAGATTTGCAAAGCCCATCATTGACCTTACCATATCCAACAATGTAACACCCTACTACTATAGGACATATGCCTGACATTCTTTAGAATATTCGAGCACATAACCTACAAGAATGGCATGTTAGAGCAATCACATCTACTTCATATGGCATTATAAAGAACATGAGTTTTTAAAATGTTTACATATCTCATTTCATTAACAAAACATGTTTTACTTGTCATTCATTACGAACCATCCATATAGTTACAATACAAAACCATCTCTTTTCACACTGTTTTATACAAAATATTTTACATGAGATGAAAAAATATACAAAAGCACTCTATCCAAACTTTTCAAATGACAGTTGACCAGACCTTTAAGCTATATCTTGATCCCAAAATGGATAATACTAGACTCCAACTAGATTGCTTTACAAGCAAGGTCTTCTTTTAGTACCTGAAAATCAATGTTGTAATTTTGATGAGTTTTACGAATTCAATAAGTGAACCATCATCGATGTGTTCACTCAAAATAGATCATATATACAAATCATATGAATAAAACCCAGCTTAATCAATATAACACATCATACAGATTTATGCCTCATATATCACATTATTCATCACGCTTTAATGATCAACTTAACAATATAATCACTTTACTTAATCATTTCAGAAACACCTTCTGAATGCAAGAACTTCATATAATCATCTTAGAACATTTCACTCAATTATCACAATTCTTCATATCACTATCAAGTTCATAGGCTTTTTACAATGTTATCTCAATGTAACTCAACATTCATTTGCAAACAATTTCATAAACATATGTAAAGATACAAATGCAAATGCAAATGAGACTCACTTCCATTTTTACTTTGTTATGATCGAGCGCCTAATTGTCAGTTATTGGTCCAATATCCATTGTGGATACTGGATTCATTAAACATTGAGCCTGAGGTTCTGTGTGCGTATATAAGCTTAAAGCTCTTTTCACGTTGGCTGCTCCAGTCACAACTCCTTTATGTGAACATGCATATCCATGTAATGAAGTGCAACATTTAACATAATATATCATTAATGACTTTCAGTCAAAAGACACATTCAATTATCACAATTCATCGAATCTATGTCTGGCATTCAACATATAGTTGAGAATTCATTTTCCTTATTCACATTTAAATCACAAACACTCCCAATACAGTCCCAAATATCAAACTTTTAAGACAATCAATTGTCTAGAATCATCAATGTCACAATATATCATTATCGATTTAATATAAAGAAAATCAAGTTTAATTAAAACAATATGAACAGAACATGTTTCTAATCGAGGTCACATGTCTAGGTTACTCACAATAAACTCCAGTTAGCTATTGCTTCGATGAACTAGCAATGTTTGGATAGTATCGGTCAATTTGTGACTCTAAATCAAGCGATACACACATGTACATATCACTACTTGATCAATCAAATAAATAGTCAAATTTACACATGTATGTGTCGTGTTTAATGCATGCTCAATTGATCATTCTGGGTATATAACCTTATTCACAAATCTTACTCATTTATACATCATGACTTGTACATCATTTAGTTTGCAATTTGGTTTACGCTTTAAGTAAACTTAATCACTTTCTATTCATCATTCATAAATTCATCAATCTTTTCCTAGTATTATACATTCACACAATTTCTTCAATTCTTATTCATAAAAACATCTTTATACTATTAACAACTCATATTTTACACTTATCCTTAAACATTTTCATGATCAAAAACCTCTTATAACACGCACACAATTGTTACTTCAAATTTGGAATTTCAACAAGCTAAATCTATACATTCACTAAACTTTTTCTAGCATTATATTTTCATACATTTACTCAATTCTCATTCATAATTACCCTATGTTCTTCAATGCTCATTCATCCATACTTTATACACATTTCTCATGTTCTTAAGATCATGGATGCATGAAAAGAACTCATTTATTAATTTAACAAACCATAATTTTCTAGATTTGGACTTAACCACGTCAAAACAGTCCCTTCTTTAAGTTATGACTTCAATTAACTACAAAACTTATCAAGATATCTTCTGGCCAAACTGTTTCACAAAAACATTAATAAGACTTCAAGAATCATTTTTCATGTTTTATACTTTGACTAATTCGAGCTCTAAAGTCCCCAAAAATTAGGAAATAATATAAGGTTCCTGCACAGGGGTCTGTCAAAGGAAGTATTAGGAAAACAACCATAACTCAATCTCTAGTTACTATTTTATCCAGCCACTTTCAAAAAGGTCAAGCTAAGATCCAAATCTACAACTTTCATTCTTTGAGTTTCTTCAAATTCATGCCATAATTATATGTAAAAAAGGTTGAAAGAGGAAGATGAAATTGAAACCAAAATTTTGATCTACAACTCTAATTTTCCATATTCAAGAACACTTTAATAACACCTATCTTTACCATGAATTCCTCATCAACTATACTTCAATTCCCATCTTAAACCCATATAGTAGTCCAAAAACTACAATTTTTGTATATGTAAAAACAAACCAAAAAAGTATCCTTCATTACTTTTCCAGATTTTTCACACTTTATACCAAAGTTAAAACATCCTATTTTTAGTTCTTCAATTATACCTCTATTAGGCGTGAATCATACTCCAATTCCTCGTCAATAACCTCTCCAATTCTAGTTCAAAATTATTCAATTAACAACTCAAAAAACCTAGTCTTTCATGCATAAAAAATCAAACTAGAAATCTATCTTACGTTGTCATGGGTCTAATTCTTTCTCAATTCAAGAACACTCTTTTAACAAATTTCTTTGGCATAAATCTACCTTCTTTACACATTAAATTACAGTCCAATTCATCAACACAATGCCCTATACTCTACGGTTTTCATATACTAAAAACAAAAAAAAATTTCCAAGTTCATACAACATTTTCCAGCACATATCTTCACCAATATCACATGCATTCATACCAATTCAAGCATCATTCTTATATCATTTGACATGCCATAAAATTCAGATTGTTACTTACCTATTAGGCTTCTAATTTAATACAAAATTCCAGATTAACCAATCCTCCAAAGCAAGATAAAATCAAAGCAATTCCAAGGTGAAACTGAGCTGGTTTTTTTGGATAACAAGGTGAAGACAACTTTAAACAGATTTCTTGGCTATTTGGTGTAGAATATACGTATGGTTTTGGTGTAGAAACTTAGCTAGGGTTTTAAAAAATTACAGAGAAAAGAAGGAGCTACTTCAATAAAGGAAACAAAAGAAAAAAGCAGCAAAACTCAGCTACAGAAACTTTCTACATCACATGATAGGTGTCACCTTCTAATGTCAACATTTTTCTTAAGGCATGTATTACATTTACCTAATCAAGATGCTACCACTAATCCACATATTTAATAGCCATTTGTCTCCTACTAATCAGTCCACATGTCACCCCAAGATTGGTCCACTTGTCATATACTAATTGATCCAATTGTCATTTAATTACTAGTCTATTTGTCACTTAATTTTAGGCTTAGTAATCCTAATTTCCATGTATCAATTTTTCTTATCACTTGGCATTTTTCCTAGAACAAATGTACATTTAATTCGTCAATTTTCCTATTTTATCAATTAATTCCAAATTCACTACTTATAATCAATCAAACCAAAATTCAAGGTATAAACGTTTTATAATTCACATCATGAACGTTTTAATCTTTTCATACCCCAGAATGAGTCAATTGAGTACATATGCTAACTTGTAATGTGTACAAATATTAAGTCATGTATGAATGCTAATGTTATACATGTATATATAATGCTTGATCTAGGGTTCTAAACCTAAGCATGTACCAGAAAACAGGATATTACAAACAAGGTTCGGTTTTTCCTTTCAACCACACCATTATATTGTGATATGTAAGGTGGAGTCCACTAGGATACTATCCCATTATCTTTGAGATAAGTTAGAAACGCTTTGTTTAAGTATTCACCACTTCGGTCTGACCGAGGTGTTTATCTACTTCATGTCTAAATTGTTTGAACATTTCAAATGTTTCAGACGTGTATCTTATTAGATACACATACCCATATCATGAATAATCATCAATAAAAGTAACGAAATAGATAAAACTACCTTTAGCATGAATGGACATCAGACCACAGACATCATAATATATTAGGTCTAACAACCCATTCACTCGTTCATCCTTTCCTTTAAAAAGTAATTTATTCTTCTTACCTAATAAGCAAGATTCACGTGCCACAAGATTCATAATCAAATGATCCTAAGCTACCATACTTGTGTAACTTAATCATCCGTTTCTCACTTATATGGCCAAGTCGACAATGCCATAACTAAGATGATTTTAGGTTATCTTATTTATTGTCATTGATATTTAAAATTTGATTACACGTATTTAATATGTAAATTTCATTGCACAATGTAGCAATACCATACAATATTTCATTCAACTTAATTGAACAACCATTGCTTGAAAAAG
>JAOQML010042505.1:0-10663 GCA_027568935.1 Erythroxylum urbanii
AAATATAAAAAATACTGCAGAAAATAAAACTAACTATAGCTGCTGGAAAACAAGAAGAAAGACTAAACAAAACGTCAAGAACTACTCCTAAAGTGGTTGTGTGAACAGTAACTGTGAAGTAAACACTGTAAAAAATACGAAAACAAGGGTTGTATGAACAATACGTGATAAACAAGAAGAACTAGTGCAGAAACGTCGACTATCTAAGTTGGACTGATGTAAAAACAAAAGAAACAAATTGCAGAAAAGATGAACTAATCCCTAAGGTGGCTGTCGAAATCATAAAGTAAAAATAGTGCAGAAAATCCAGTCCCCCCTATCTCTCTCGTCCCAGGTCAGAAGAAAATAGCTGAAGAGTAGAAGACTCCTTCTAGGTCTCTATGAACAGTGCTGTGAATAGTAACACTTGTAACTGCTCACGTTTTTGTTCTTGTAATGTCCTTTTCTCTCTCTTTCCTTCCCTTCTCGTAATCTTTTGCAGATAATCATTGTCCCACTTCAAGTTACAGATCTCCTTGACAGGGTAGAAGTCTAATCTTTCAAGATTGTGAAAATTCTGAATTTAAACTTTAAAACAAACTTTGCAAAATCTTGCTCATCTTTGCACGTGGCCACGTCTAGTGACAACTTTGCTGCCAGATTTAGAATTTTGGATTTTCTTCGTTTCTTTTTCATAATTTTGATTCAATTTCGTCTCCAAGGTGTTGAAAATCATCTGCAAACAATTATAAGACAATTCCATTAATTTTTAAAATAATTTCAACACATTAAAGAGATTTAAATACAAAATAAGTGCAAATTGATGACTTAACAAATTAAATTCCCCCACACCAAACCTTTGCTCGCCCTCGAGCAAACATGTCAAACCACTACACTCAGTCAATTCATCCTTCACAAGATCAAGTACACACAATCCATTAACTTGGACCAGTAAGACTTAAGTTGCAACACATATCATAATCACTTTTCAGCAATTCAGATAAACGAAGTCAAAATAAGACATCTTTGTTCAAAAGCGAATATGAAATCAAAATGAATTCTTCCCATGGATTTCGCTCTTACACTCAGGTGTTTGAGGGCGAAGTGTTTCTCTCATATCTCACTTTAACATGTTGCACTACCATAGACTTGCAATTTCACCAGTTATCATTCATTCAGATCACATGAGCTAATAGATCATAAGGACTTATTCAGGGTTGTAATGGGGCTAGGTCCACAGGTGAGGTAAAAAAAGTTAGAAAAAGGTTAATCACAAGTATTCACAAATTATCAAGTAAAAAGGGACACGTAAACTAAAGTTCTGAGAGAAACATGAATGAAAAGAACTACAACTACTCATTACTAACTAGTACCACTATACTGTATTCTTTTTTTCTTTTCTTTTTCTCTTTTTTTCTTTTTTTCAAATAATGCTAAGAACAAGGGAAAACAATAAAAACAAGAGAAAATAATAACACATGAGTAGAAGTACCTATAAAAATATCTCAGAATACAATATAACACAAAAGTCCTAAATTACTCAATGCTTCATTCAACTTGTGAAGGGGAAAAGCTAATGGGGTTTTTGGTTTTAATGTTAGACGATTAATTGAAAAAAAACAAGGTTAAAGGCTCAAATGTGTTTGCAAAAGGAAAATAACTAGGTGGGTCAATTTTAAGCTAAGGGTGTAAAAACAAAGAAGGCCTTAATCATTTCTATATCCCATGTGATCAAATAAATTCAAACCGGTTCCATGCAAGTTTTGAAGACAACATGAATAGAGGAGCATCACATAATTCAAACAAATAGCATGACATAAAGATGATGTCATTTACGCTCAAACTTCGCTCACAGGTTCAATTCAAGAATTCACCTTAATTTCAAAATTTACCTCCTCACTCACATGTCAAAATTTTGACTAAGCCTATAAGATCAGTTATTGCAATCAATCAACATGCTTCACCTTAAAACTCACTCGGCCCAAATTAATGTCATGCATGTACCCAATCTCATTCAAACTAATATGACAAAGCTTCATGGTTTAACACACAACAATCATGCAAAAATCAATAAAAATCAGACAAAAACTGAAAAATAGTCACACACAAAACTCCAATTCTTTCCCTCATACCTAGACCAACATTGTCCTCAATGTTATAACGTAAAAAGAAAGAAGCGAAAGTATAAAATAAAAGGGAAAAGAATGGTTCTCTATTTATGGAAATCCAGCGTCATGGTGTTGGCGGATGTGGAGGCTGGAATTGCTACTGTTGGAAAAAGGCGAGCTGGTTAGTCTCTAATTTGTCCAATCTACGTTCCATGTGCTATAAGAGTGCTAAAATAGTTGGATCAGTCATCGAAGGATGTGTGGTGGTGGGATGTGATTGTTGCACAGTTGTGGTTGTGGAGAGGTTGGTATTGGTAGTTCTTCTTCTTCGACGATGTGGACGAGGGGCAGGTTGTACAGCCAGTCCAGGTGGGGCAAACGTGTAGGAATCATCTCCTGCAGTAGCTACCAGTCCCATCCTATACAAACACTCACAATCCAATGGTTCCATCTCACAAGCAACTGTAAGGTTAGTGTTCTCAAGATCCAAAACTCCCAAATTAAAAGCAAGTTGAGTGATATAGGAACCTAGGATTAAAGTTGGATTTTGCTTTTTCAAAACGGAATGCATTTAAGTGAGCATCTAAAAACCCAAATCAATTGAGACATCATTTTCCATGCACCAAAGAAAGAAAAATTCAGCTTTTGATAGGACACCACTAGTTTGTCAACGACCAGAAAAATTATAAACTAGAAAATGATGCATGTACTTTAAAGCTGGTTTGCAAAGAAAAGAGCTTTTGGAAGTGCAAGGGTTATATTTCTCAGAATCAACAGACCATTCAGACCAAAGTGCGTATGGGTCAAATGTAGGCATATAATCACAACAATCATTTAAAAATGCATCACTCTTGGCTACAGATTTTGTCACAAATTTCATCGTTGCAGAAAATGAAGCAACTGACAATGAATGCCACTGATTCATAAGCCTACATTTAATCATGCCAGGTGCAAACAAGGTAAAATTTGGATCATCTAAGTTGAATTGAAAAGTGGCATAAAATTCCCTAGTTAATTCCACATATGCAGGGCAACGAACTTTAACATAATGCATCCAACCCATTGTATCCACATAATGTTAAACTTCGGCACGAATATGCAAAGTGTCCAATGTGTCATCATGTATGAACTTACAAAGATTTATATGCTTATCACAAATTAGTTCAAATCTATTCTGATCACTTTCTTACTAAAACGAGTTAAATGTATTAACTGTCAGTTGCAATCGACTTTGAGAAACAACATTCTTACCTTTCCTGCTGCGACTACGTGTTGTAGTAGAAATTCTGCCGCTGTCCGCTGGCACATTCTGTTCTGTGTTCGTGATTTTTGGTTCTGCGCATGCATCCTCCTGTGTTTCCCCTATGTCTAGTGGTTGCTGGTCCGCAGTTGTGTTGTAGGATGTGGATTCATCTGGAATTTTTGTTGACTGTGTAGGTGGGGATAATATTGGGGGTGAATCAGGGCTATCGTCAACATGAATGGGATTTGTCAGAGAGCAATATTGTTTCAATTGTTGGTTCATTCGTAGGGTATTGAGACGACCTAAACGTCTAGGAGGCATGGATTTAGGCTGGGATACGTCTTAAAAGAGCTAGGTTTTGGTTGAGGCAATTTGTCAAACACTTGGTGGGTATGGTTTGTTGTTCCTCCTTTCCACGACACTGGGCATGCAACCCTTATTTCAGTCCCTCCGTGCGTGATGGCTGTGAATCTTCATGTTAAACTTGAATGCAGACCTGAAATTGAAACAAGGAAGAAGAAAATTGCGTGAATGAGTAAACAGTGTGTGTGAATGAGTAAAGTGACCAACATTGTAGTGAAGAGAAGTGAGGGTTGTCGATTTTAGTGAATGAGGATGGTGGGTTTTCAAAAATTTGCAAGAAACTTACACTATCGGTATGCGGGAAGCCAAAATGGAAGGATTAGGTACTGCGAGGATATTTGGTAAGTTATCGACGAATGTGGATAGTGGGTCAGCCTTAGATGAGTGTTGGGTCTTGTGAGATTAGCGTGAGTTTTTAGTGAAAAGAAAGAAATTGATTGATTAAGGGATGATGGTGAAGAATAGCGGCAACTGAAGAAGGGTAAGAAGAGAATAAATTTGGGCAAAGCAAAGAGGAAAAACTAGAGAGGGAGATAAGGAAGTGGCGGTAAGGCCAAAAATTTTCGTTTTTGTTTGTTTTTTTAAATTAATTAATTTTGTGTTCTGTAAAAAAAATGCAAAAATAAAAACAGAAATTAAAATGTAAAGTGAAATTCCAAAAGAAGCAAATAAACATGATGAAATGAAAATAAAAATTGCAGAAAATAAATAACATGAACAAACCTGAAGAAATAGAGTTAGTTTCCCCGAATGTGCTTCTTTAAAGTCGTTAGCTGGACATTTTTTGTTACTTACCTGGTTAGAAATAGGTTGGGGTTACTAACTCTATTTCTTCCACTCGTTCGGCCGAAAATTTGTCATAATACGGTTTCAGGCGATGTCCATTAACTTTAAATACCTTAGAGTTATCTAAACTTTGAATTTCTATCGCACCATTAGAAAAAACGTTAGTAACAATAAATGGTCCAAGCCAACGAGATCGTAATTTCCCTAGAAATAACTTAAGCTTTGAATGATAAAGAATAACCTTTTATCCTATGGAAAAATGCTTCCTAGAAATCATTTTATCATGAAAAGCTTTAGTTTTGTCCTTATAAATTTTCGTATTTTCATACGCATCATTACGAATCTCCTCTAATTCTTGCAGTTGCAACTTCCTACTATTACTAACCTCCAATTGATCCATATTCAACTGCTTCACAGCCCAATAGACACTATGCTCAATTTCCATAGGTAAATGACAAGGCTTACCGAAAACTAACCTGTAAGGCGACATGCCGATAGGAGTTTTGTACGCAGTTCGGTATGCCTATAAAGCATCATCCAATCGTAGACTCCAATCCTTTCGGTTTGGATTCACCACTTTTTCAAGTATGGACTTGATCTTTCTATTGGATACTTCAGCTTGCACACTTGTCTGCGGATGGTAGGCGGTGGAGACTCAGTGTGTGATGCCATATCTTTTCATCAAAGCTTCAAAAATTTTGTTGCAAAAATGGGTTCCTCAATCGCTAATAACAGCTCGAGGCATCCCGAACTGGACAAAAATATTTGATTTAACAAAATCAATAACAGTTGTAGCATCGTCAGATAAAGTAGCCTTAGCTTTGACCCATTTCGAAACATAATCCACTGACAACAAAATGTAATTCTTACCGAAAGACGAAGGGAAAGGACCCATAAAGTCTATTCCCCAAACATCAAAAATCTCACATACTAGAATGTTCGTAAGTGGCATTTGACTCCTCGATCCCAAGTTACCTGTTCTTTGACAACGATCTCAAGACTTGCAAAACATATAAGAGTCATAAAATAACTTAGGCCAAAATAGTCCACATTTTAAAATTTTCCGAGCAGTTCTTTTAGGACCAAAATGTCCCCCACACACCGATGAATGACAAAAATGTATAATAGATGGAATTTCATCATCTGTAACGCATCTCCAAACAATCTGTTGAATTGCAAAGAGACTCTCATCTAGAAATTTGTCGTGAAGAACATCAGATGCATTACCCGGAGTGATTCTACTTAGATGATCGGCCACTAAATTTTCAGCTTCTTTCTTGTTGCGGATTTCCAAATCAAATTCTTGAAGTAGTAAAATCCATCGAATCAATCACAGTTTGGCTTCTTTCTTGTTCACCAAATACTTCAGAGCTGCATGGTCTGAATAGATGATTACTTTTGTCCCCAATAGGTATGACCGAAACTTTTCCAATCCAAAAACGACCGCTAAAAAGTCCTTCTCCATCGTAGAATAATTTTTCTGGGCATCATTAAGTGTCATAGAAGCATAATAAATAGCATGAGGTACCCTGTCCACTTTTTGGCCCAAAATGACGCCAACTACATAATCTGAAGCATCGCACATCAACTCGAAAGGCATGTCTCATTTCGGTGGTTGAATAATCGGCACTATAGTCAGTCACTCTTTGAGTTTGTCAAATGAATTTTTGCAGGGCTCGTCGAAATCAAATTTCACGTCTTTTTGGAGCAAACGGCACATGGGTTGCGCAATTTTGGAGAAATCCTTGATAAATCGCCGATAAATTCTTGCATGACTAAGAAAAGAACGGACTTCCCACACATTCGCAGGGTAATATAAAGATCAAATAACATCTATCTTAGCCCTATCGACTTCAATTCCTTTCGAAGAAACAGTATGGCCTAAAATAATGCCTTGATCTACCATGAAATGACACTTTTCATAATTTAAAACTAAATTAGTTTCAATGCAACGTTTTAGCACTTTTTTAAGGTTGACAATGCATGTTTCAAAGGACTCCCCATATACCGTGAAATCATCCATAAAAATTTCAATGCAATTTTCCACAAGATTGGAAAAAATACTTACCATATACTGTTGAAAAGTCGTGGGTGCGTTACACAATCCAAATGGCATTCGTCGATAAGCAAAGGTGCCGAATGGACATGTAAAGGTTGTCTTCTCTTGATCTTTGGGTGCTACCAAAATCTGGTGGTATCCTAAATATCCATTTAAACAACAATAGTGAGATTTACCTGCAAGTCTTTCAAGCATTTGATCAATAAATGGAAGCAAAAAATGATCTTTTCTAGTAACTGAAATAAGCTTCCTATAATCTATGCATACCCTCCAACCATTTTGAACACGAGTCGGTATTAACTCACCATTGCTATTTTCAATCACAGTTACACCAGTTTTCTTTGGTAGTACCTGGACCGGACTTACCCACTTACTGTCTGAAATTGGATAAATGATGCTCGCATCAAGAAGCTTCAAAATCTCTTTCTTCACCATTTCCATCATAGGTGGGTTTAGATGACGTTGTGGTTGCCTTACTTCCTTCGCTTCATCGTCCATCAAAATTCGATGCATGCAGAGAGTGGGGCTAATACCTTTCAAATCAGCTACTGTCCAACCGAAAGCTTCTTTATTCTCCTTTAACACGTTAATCAGCTGACTTTCCTGGACATCCAAAAGTTGATTAGAAATAATAAGAGGCAATGTATCTTTCTCACCTAAAAAGATGTATTTCAAATGACTAGGTAGGCTTTTTAATTCCAATGCTAGTGGGCTTAATCAACGACGGCAACAACTTGTCCAAGCTTCTGGGAATTTTAATAGACATTAGCTGCTGAAGAAGTGGTTTGATTGTCTCCATGCAAGATGACGTCTCCATTGGTTCACCACATAACTCAGGTTCCTTAGTTCCTTGCCAATGAGATGCGTGTTCCAATTATCTCCTAGCTAATGTCGATTCCTCAACTTCTAGATAAGTTAACGTATCTTCCATGTGTCCCTTAAAGAATAACTACTCTTCAGCTCCTTGTGACGTGTTTCTTCCTTCAAGGATTATTCCAAACTCAACTTGGTCTTCCAAAATCCAATTTTCCTGCACCCATGTATCAATAAAATCCACAGAAACAATAGATTGTTCATCATTCAGAATTTTCATGGTATTATAAATATTGAACTTAATTAAGTCACCATCAAATTCCATAGTTAAAGATCCATCATGAACATCTATTTTTGTTCTAGTCGTTTTCAAAAATGGCTTGCCAAATAAAATCGGAGTGGAAGAAGATGTATCATCGACACCCATCTATAAAATATAAAAATCAGCGAAAAAAAGCATATTTCCTACTTGAACCAATATTTCTTCTAACACACCCTTCGGATAAGCATTTGAGCGATCCACTAATTGAATCATGACATTAGTTTCTTTAAGAGGTATAACATTTAAAGATTTATACACCTCATATGGCATAAAATTTATGGACGCACCTAAATCTAACATAGCTCTTTCAATCTGTAAATCACCTATTTGGCATGGGATAGTAAACATACCTAGATCTTGACATTTTGGTGGAAGCTTTTTCTTTTGTAAAATTGCTGAAACATTTTCTCCCAATTGGACTTTCTCATTGAATTTTAATTTCCTCTTTGACATACAAAGCTCCTTAAGGAATTTAGCATACCGTGGAATCTGTTTAATTACATCAAGGAGAGGAATATTTACCTGAACTTTTCAGAAAGTCTCCAAAATCTCCTTCTCTTGTTCTTCTTTCTTCGCTTTTGCAAATTGACTCAGGAAAGGAGGCAGGAGCACCTTGCTTTGCACCCCTTTTTGCACAAGTCTATTTGTAAAGGTGCTATGTGGGTAATTTCTTCCTCTGCTTCTCTTCTGGAATTTTTCAAAAGTGGTTCCTGTAATTCCTTACCGCTCTGCAATGTAATACCCTTCGCACTTTGTCTAGGATTAATCTCCGGTTGTGCTGGAAAATTCCCAGAAGTTCGCGCTTCCAGTCGATTTATAGCAGTTGCCATTTGACTTATCTGGTTTTTGAAGTTTCTCTGTTGATTCTCAATGTTCCTTTGTTGACTTTCAATATTACGGATACTCATTTCGGTACTCCGTTGAAACGTCAAAGTGTTAGCAGTCAAAGTTTGAACTATATCTTCCAAAGAGGACTTACCTTCAGTATTTGATGTTATATTTGGATTTTGTCGAGGCACATATGGTTGCCGATACTACTGTAAATTCGTGGTCGCTTGCTGTCCTTGAGGATTCCCATATCGCAAATTTGGGTGATCGGGCCACCCCAGATTGTAGGTATTGGAAAATGGGTCATGCTTTCTTTGACTCGACCCAGCAAATCCTCCCACGGCATTCACCTGCTATGTGTTTTCCTCCTGCAAAATCAGACATAAATCAGTCGAATGTCCTAACATTGAATATATGCCACATACCTTTGCTTCTTCTTTCTTCATGACTGCCAATTGTTGCATCAAAGAAGTGAGATCATCCAATCTTTTCTCCAACGTGGTCATGCGAACTTCATTCACGACTTTTGATCCATGCCCGGTACGTATTCCGAATTATTGAGTGTTGGAAACCATGTTCGCAATCAATTCCCTTGCGACTGTTGGCGCTTTATCAACTAAGGTACCACCACTTGCTGCGTCAATCATACTCCTATCCATGAGCAAAAGACCTTCATAAAAATATTGAATTAACAATTGGTCAGTTATTTGGTGATGTGGGCAATTAGCACAAAGTTTTTTAAATCTTTCCCAATATTCGTAAAGTGTTTCTCCCATATGTTGTCGAATTCTGCAAATCTCCTTCCGAATATTGGCTGCTCTCGATGCTAGAAAATATTTCTCGAAGAAAAGTGTCTTCATTTCAGCCCATGTTTGCACGTTTTCTTCGGCTGAATAGTACAGCCACTCTTGAGTATCATCCTTTAAAGAAAACGGGAAGACTCTTAACTTAATCTGCTCTTCTTTCATATTTGTCGGCTTCATTCCTATGCAAACTACGTCGAATTCCTTCAAGTGCTTATACGGGTCTTCTCCCGGTTTTCCTGAAAATAGGCAACAAATGAATCAACCCAGATTTAATTCAAAGGTATTGTTATCACCTAAATTTGGGAAATTGATGCAATGAGGCTGTTGCGCATCCGTGGGTGCGGCTAATTTGCGAAGAGCGCGATTTGCTGCTATTCTATCCATTCTCTGCATCTCTTTTTGAAATTTAGTCTATTTCTGAAGTCTTTTCGCTGTCTTCTCGATCTCAGGATTGTATTGCAAATTCTCTGATTGATTTGAACACGTAATGTACATAAACCATTAAAAATTCCCTAGTAACGGCGTCAAAATTTGGTAATGCTATCGCCTGCAACCAAATTAAAAAGAAACCAACTTCTTTTAATACAAATTAATGTAGTAGTGGTAAGTAGATATCATTCCCACGAGGAATCTTAATGGTAAAGGAGTTACGAATTCAAAGCAAAACAAAGTAACGAAAGGGGGGTTTAAATTAAAGAACGACTTAGCAGAATTTAATTGGGAAATGAAATTGGAAAGTAACAAATAGCGAAACAATGAAAATATAACAATCAATAAGAATGAATCTTGGCTTCTGGTCTCCTTTATTATTGAACTTGCGTTCATCATCGATGCTAAAAATAACCAATTTATCAGTTAAGCATTCGTCGTGGTAAATTTCTCTACCTATTTTCTCTTATATTTAGTTAATCAAAACATGTATTTGGATTAACCCTTATTAATCAATAACCTGGATACGATCTTAGATTTAATTAATTAATAGCTTTACGAATCGAGAAAATCGACGAACTAGACAACATACATACGATGTATATTTAGCAGAGATAATTATTTTTCCTAGAATTATGTCCCTAACGTAGTAGACAAAAATCCTAGTCGCTACTTTTGATTAACAGAATTGAACATCAACCTGTTTAATCTAGCGATTGATTGAATAAAATCACAAACTAGTTGCGCACCAAGCCGTAAAATCAAACAATTAAATAATAACCTAGAAAAATAATTAACACTTGACCGATAAATCAATTGAAACAAATAACAAAAGTCTCACAACATTCAAAGTTCAATAACTAGGATTCCGTAAACCAAGAAAAAGATTTAGCTACTCATAACGGAGTTGAACAGAAAAGAAATAAC
>JAOQML010042524.1:0-10662 GCA_027568935.1 Erythroxylum urbanii
GGGAAGAAAGAATACTTGTAATTGTTTGGAGTATAGTGAAACACTCAAACGAACTCTGAGGACTGGACGTAGCCCACAGTTTGGGGTGAACCAGTATAAAAATTACAGTGTCTATCCTCTATCTTTTACTTCAGTTTATTTTGTTGTTAAACAATTATGTAGATGTTATTTGCGATTTAACTACGTAATAATTTTCGTATACATTTTGTGATATCTTTTTAACAAGAAAGAGAAGTTCTTATCAAGATTTTATATTCACAAAAAGGATACACAATTCAACCCCCCTTTTTGTGTATCAAGTTTCTTATACGTCAAGTCTATACTAATGTGTGATTTACTTCATAATTAACACATGAAAAATTAGGATGACTAAGCCTATAAATTGAGTGACATTTGACATAGATAAATTAAGTGACAAATGGACTAGTAATTAATTGACAAATGAATCAATTATTGAGTGAAAAATGGACCAATAACTAGGAGACAAATGGTAGCGTATTTAGTGGATAAATGGAAGACATGCTTAATGACATATGTCATTGAAAGATGAAGACACCTTACACCTAATTACATGAAGCTAATATAGAAAAGTCTCTATTGTAACGTTCTTCATCTTTTTCTTTGCTCTCCACCAAAAATTGCACCTATCTTTCTTCTTTGTATTATGTTCTAATCCTTGCAAAATTGCTACACCAAAGTCAGACTTTGATCCTTCACAAGATAGCTTAAGAACCAGCTGATTGTTATCTTCCATCCTTGTCAAAAACCAACATATTTACACCTTGAAAGTGTGATGATCTTGCTTGCATAGAGGGATAGGTTAACTTGGTGTATTGAGGAGGAATTTAGCTTAACAAGTAAGTAGAAATCTGATCTTTATGGCATGGTTTAATAGAATGATAATGATGATTGAATTGGAATGAAATATGTATGATGTTGATGATGAAATGAGTTCTAGAAAATGATACTTCATTGATAATTTCTGTTTTGATCTTTGATGCATGAAAGACACTAATCCATGAGTTGCTAATTGAACAATTTTGAGTTGTTATTGGAGATGCAATTGATGAGGAATTGGAGTATAATTAAGGTCTAATTGAGGTATAATTGATGGACTATAAAGAAGATGTTTTGAATTTGATATAAAGATGATAAAATCTGGAAAACTAATGAAGGAAATGCATGGGAACCTTCGGATAACCCATCCCATGATTGTGGGAAGGCCATACAAGATCATGGGAAATGCTTAAAGTGAAGAAAATGTTGTCTTGTGAGATTATTGAATTAACTAAGGATAAGGTACTTTACTATGTTACATTTGGACTTGATTGACGCTTTAAATGAACCTAGTTTGATGTTGGATAAGTTGGTTACGTGTTTGACATGTTTAGGTTGTTAATTGAAGTTACAACTTAAGGAAAAGATTATTTGATATCAATGTATCTAAATTGGAAATTTGTAAGTGTTAAAGGAATGAAAGTGTTCTTATGAATACAAATGTGATCCAAAGGATATGAATAATGCATTAGGAATGAATGGATGAGAATTGGGATATTATGTGATTATGTATAATAATAGAAAAGAATTATTGTATGTATGGTTAATGAATTGAGCATGATCAAGTGTACTTAAGGTATTAACCTAATTACAAACTACCTATATATAAGCTATGATGTTTGACTGATCAAGAATTGTGAATAAGGATACATACTTGAGAAAGTCAATTGAGCATGCATTGAAATATATATATATGTGTGTGTGTGTGTGTGTGTGTGTGTGTGTGTGTGTGTGAATGACTGAATAATCATATGAATGACAATTTAATGATGTGTGAAATATGTGTGTATTGCATGAAGATAGATACATAAGAGTGAACGTCAGCATCCAAACATTGCCAGTTCATCGAGGTAATAGCTAATCTTAAGTGTACAGTGAGTTAACCTAGATGTTTACTCACTATGACTGAATTGTTTGTGTTTAGCTTTTGATATTGAATTGTTATTTATATGATTGCATTAATTCCGAACATTAATGATCTGAGGAGTTCCATATTTAAGATTGTATTAGAAGTGTTATCAATTTGTATGTGAATATGAAATATGAGAACAATTGGATGTTAAATGCCGCAATGAATATGGAATGTGAGAAATTGAATGTGAATTGCCAAGCCAAATTTGATGAATTATCGAACTAGATCCGATGAATTGATACGTGTGACAAATGTACACAAGAATGAAAGGTAAATGAAATATGGCATATGGAATGATGCATTACATTGAAATGCATGATCAGATAAAGGAGTTGTGACTGGAATGACCAGTCTAAAGAAGAGCTTAAAGCTCAGAAATGTACATAAAGAGCCACAGGCTCTGTTATTAATGAGCCCAGTATGCACAATAGGTACAAGACTGTATATGAAATGAGCTCGGTATCCACAAGAGATACGGGACAATTAATAGGCACTCGGTCATAACAAAGTAAAAATGAATGAAGTCATATGTGCATTTACATATAAATCCTTATATGTATGAAACGAATTATTAAAATGTTTGAAATATAGTTGTAGAGTAAATTAGGATGTGTTGTGATATTAAATGTTAGTTTATCTATTATACTTATGAAAGTATGATAACTTGATATACTTGATAAGATGTGATGAAATGTGATGTGATATGCAATACTGATGGTATGTAATATTTGTTAAATTACGATATGACTTGTTTATATAATTCTGACTTAAGTGAATACATTAAGGATGGTTCACTCATTAAGTTTGCAAACTCATCAAAATTGCATTGTTGATTTTTAGGTTCAGAGGAGACCTAGTTAGACTAATTGGAGTATAGCTATAGTAATTGGACATCAGTTAGTGGTCAGGATTAATTGTACCTGCATATGTATTTAGTTATTTCGTATTAAGAATTGTATTTCTCAACTGTTGTATAATGTATATGTGACTTCTGAAGTGCAATAACATCTGTGACTAGATATGTTTGTAAATGACATGGACTAAAATGAATATTGGTTTGCTTAAAATGTGTTTGATGCTTGAAAAATTTGTAAAGAGTTAATTTGATCATCTTAACATGCCATTCTCGTAGAGTATGTTCTCGAATATCGTCGATACATTCGGGCATATACTTTATGAGAGTGGTATGTTACAGAGTTACAGCCCTTTATCACCTTTGAATTAGTGGCCAAGTGGAAATAGCTAATAGAGCACTAGAACGAGTAATAGAAAAGATAATAGAGCATTATAGAAAAGATTGGTCTAATAAGTTAAATGATGATTTATAGGCCTATAAAACAACATTTAAGACACCTATAAGCACTCACCTTATAGGTTAGTGTATACCAAAGCATATCTTTTTCCTATTGAATTTGACTATAAAGCATATTGTCAAATTAAGTTGATTAATTTTAATCTCAATCTCCTAGGTAAGAAAAAGAGACTCCAAGTGAATAAGTTTGAAGAATGGAATATAATGGCTTACGAAAATTTGAAGTTGTAAAGGAATAATCTAAAAGATATCATGATGGAAGGATTAAGCAAGCTGAGAAAATTAAAGAGGGAGATCATGAACTTAAATTATTTCTTAGTAAGATAAAATCTAGATAATCCAATCCCTTCGTAGTCAAAAGAGTCTTTCCTAATGGCATTGTTAAGGTAACCAATCTAAAAATGGTATGTTTAAGGTAAATGGATATTGTTTGAAGTATTACCTTATAGGGGATTTTGATAAGCATGTTATATATGAATTTAAACTCCAAAATCATAATGGACTAAGATAAAGTGGGAATGTCAACTTAACAACATTAAATAAGCACTTTTTGGGCAGCAATTTGACTTTTCAATTTAGTAATTTATTTAATTAGTTTTATTATAGGCTTTTAGGTTTTATTTTCTATAGTTTAACTTATATCTACGTTAACTTGTGGTTTAATATAGATTTTTGCTTGGTTTATAGATATATAGGTTCATTTTAGTCTTTTATGCTTTGGGTATATGATATGCGTTTAATTGTTGATACATTTAGTCATTTACACTTAGTGATTATTGATACAAAAATGCTTGAAATACTCACCTTAATTCATATATGATTTTACGTACAATTTAGAAGCAAAGAAATTAAAGTGATTTGAAAGCACTACATCTGGGCTATTTTTCAAAGATTAATTTTCACTTGTCTTCATAGAGTAAGAAGAAGAAAATTAAAAGATAAGAAGAAGAAAAAAATCAAAATATAAAGAAGAAGGCAAAACGCATGTGACAATACATGAAAAATCAAGGAGTGAAATAACAACATATTAAGCAGTTAAACGACAATGTCCAAAAAGCAACAGATGAACAAAACGTAACGCAGTTATGACTGGAAAAAGTTGCGTTAAACACAATGCATATACATTTAACGCAACGCATATGTTTGCATTTTGCTTTGAACATAAGCATATGCGTTCAACACAATGCATATGTTGCGTTTCGTGCTTAGGTTTTTAAGTTAGATGAACAGTGAACATGGCCAATCTTCATAAAATTGTCACATCAGTTACAGTAGAGAGGCAGAAACAAAAGAAGAGAACAAAGAGTGGCGTGAGTTAAAAAAGAAGAGAGCTATGGGAGAGAGTGATACTTGAATAGTGGAGATGGACCAACATCTTTAATTGTCACATCGGTGAATAGGGAAGCACAGTGAGGAAGAGAAGCTTACAGTAGTGAAGAAATAACTTGGGGGTTTTGGTAGGGTTATCAATGGGGATGAAATATTTTTCTGGGAGAGATCCATAAAAGGGTAACGTCCCAACATAAGGGTGACATCGATATCAACGACTTGGATTAAACATTTTTTATTATTTTTTGTTTCTTTCTCTCATTAGAAATTGATTATATTATCTTGTGTGGATTGATTGGGTATTTGAATGATGATGATTTTAATGCTCTATTGAATCGTTTTCATGAAAACCCATTGTTAGAATAGAACGCAATACGTAATCGTTGTATTCCCGATTCATGTGTAGCAACTAATGGTTTCGAATCATTAGAGATAATATAACATTGGTTTAATAATCCAAGCTTGTTTGATTATTACCTAGATTGGTCTATTTTTTGGATTCATAAGGCGGTTGTCTGTATAAACTTAGAGAGCTTATTCTAGGTTTCCTGATAGCTAGGTTAATTAATGAGCATTTTGTAATTAACAAAGATCTGAGGAGAAATCAGGATTAATAGATATTATTGTTAATCTACAACCGATAATTGCTAAAAGCGATAAAAGAACAACAAATCAATGAATTATGCTTAATTAAAGTGTAGATCAATATTGAACCAAATAACCGGATCCCTACCTAATTCTCCAATTTTATCATTTTTCGTATGTTTTCTTTAATTTGTTTTCATTAGGTTTATTTTGTTTTATTTTGTTATTAAATCCAAGACCCCCCATTACCTAAACATCAATTAATTTAATTTCATAAGCTAACCAAACACTCCATGTGGGATCATAGTCTAGTTATTTTATTTTGACTAGCGTTACGATGCACCGTTCAATTTTGGAATGCAACACCTCCAAGAAACATTGGACCAAAACTGCAGTTGATGGTTATCAATAGGGGCTGATATATTTTTCTGGGAGAGATTCATGGAAGGGTAATGTCCCTACACCAGTTCGGAGGTGACATTGACGTCAACGACTAGAGTTAAGCATTTTTTTTACTGTTTTGTTGTCTCTTTCTCTCATTAAAAATTGATTATGTTATCTTTTTTGGATTGATTGGGTATTTGAATGATGATGATTGTAATGCTCTATTGAATTATTTTTCACGAAAACCTATTGCTAGTATGAAATGCAATACGTAATCGTTGTATTCCTAATTCATGTGTAGCAACTAATGGTTCCGAATCATTAGAGATAATATAACATAGGTTAAATAATCTGAGTTTGTGTGATTATTACCTAGATTGGTCTATTTTTTTTATTCGTAACGTGGTTGTTTGGATAAACTTAAAGAGCTTATTCTAGGTTTCCCAATAGCTAGGGTTAATTAACGAGCGCTTCGTAATTAACTAAGATCTAAGGAAAATTAGGATTAACAGGGCTTGTTGTTAATCTACGATCGATAATTACGAAGAGAGATAAAAGAACAACAAATCAATGAATTATGCTTAATTAGAGTGTAGGTCGAGATTGAACCAAAAAATCAGATCTCTATCAAATTCTCTAATTTTATCATTTTTCATATGTTTTCTTTAATTTTTTATTAGATTTATTTTATTTTATTTTCTTATTAAATCCAAAACCCACCATTACCTAAACATCAATTAATTTCATTTCATAAGCTAACCGAACACTCCCTGTAGGATCGAACTAGACTCACCAATGTTACAGTAGTAGTCTAGTTATTTTATTTTGACTAGTGTTATGACGTGTCGGCCAATTTTGGTCTCGTTTCCAGGGAATGCGGTGTTTAGTTTTTGTTTGTGATTTTAATTGATGTTTTGTATATATTTTTTCGTAATTGGTTTCTTTTCAGTTATTTCGTAATCTTTTCATTTTTTGTTTCGTTTTTATTAAAAAAACTTTGATCTGGATGGAAGTAATTTTTTCTTTAATTCATATTCTCAATCATATAACAATGTTTGGACTAATTAACCTAACTTTTGTTATGGATGGGATAATCAACCGAATTATTTCCATGATAGTTTGCACGAAGCACAGCAATGTTCGTACAGACCAGAAGCTTCCTATCAAGAGTTAGGTACATCCTTGGAAGAATTAGTTAATGCGTATGTTGCTAATTTGTAATTCCAATAGGAAACAAGTTCTAAAATCCAAAACCTGACAAGCCAGGCGGCTCAATTGATGGAAAGCTATCAACCACCTAGCATCACAAAGAAAAGAGACATAACCATATCAACCTGAGAAGTACCAGATGGATATTAGCACAGAAACTTTTCAAAGTGAAGAGGAGCTTAAGAATTTTGAGGTCAACCCTCAACGAATTGCTTATGTTGAAGAAGCTAAAGAGGAGTTTGAAATAGGAAAAGATACATCTTTTAGCTTGGAGGTAAAAATTGAGTTCATAATTATTATTGAGTCTGACTCTTTACCTTTACCTGGTAGGTTAGAGGAATTAAATGAAGAAGAAAAAGGCAAAGAGATGTTCAAAATATTTTCGGACTTTATGAACTAAGTCGAGATTGAGAATCTGAGGATAAGGAAGATATTGAATGGGGATGATGATCAACTAAGGCCCTATCCAGAACAACCTCACGTAGAAGTGACGCTAACAGTAATACTAGAAGATCATAATTTTATCACGTTAGGAAAATATGGAGTCAAGCCAGTGACTCTAAACCAAGGCTCTTCTTAGGAGGCAACCCAAGGGAAGTAAATTTCTTTTCTTTACATTTCCGTAGTACATTTTATTTGCATATGTGTTTTTATGTTGGTTTGTTTCTTGCTTATTTTTAAGTTTTCAATCAAAATGAGAGAAAGAATAAAACCAACAAAGAAACATTTGTTTGTTTTCTATTGCTTCTAGGATTATTTAATCATGAGTAGAGAATGAATTGAATAGAGAATTTCATAGCAACTTTGGCATGTACTTTTGTTGGTGTGATTGGTTAATGTGCATTATCTTTAGAAGAATAGTGACTAGTGGTAGATAAAACTGGTGTGATTTGAACCTCATTAGACTGAAACATTCATATCAGTCTCATTGTCTTTTGATAATGTGTGACCTTCATAACATGTACATCCTGATTTTGCCTTGAATTTCTATTCGAGACCACATTTTTATCATATACATTAACATGGATATGATTAGACATTCTTTGCTTTTTCGAACTACGTTAGCCAAATAGCCTACCCATTATATGATTTTCCTTTTGATAAGCCCCTTTGAGCCTTATTAGCCTTTCTTTGTGTATCAACCACATTACATGCTTTATACTTAACCAAATGTCCTACCCAAGCCATAAAGCTAGTGGAACATTTGTGATTGTTGAGTTTGTGGATAAGTGTGGGGGTGTCCATATATATGGGTTTGTTATAAATTCCTATGTTAATGTAGTTTCTTTTAATGTTAAAACAAGGAGGGGAAAGAAAGAAAGAAAATAGAAAAGCAAAAGAAGAAAAGAGAAAAGCAAAAGAAAAGAAAAGAAAGAAAGAAAGGAGAAAAGCAAAAGAAAAAAGAGAAAAGAAAAGAAAATGAAAAAGAAAGAAAGAAGAAAAGGAAAAAATTTGTTTAAATAAATTTATCAAGGAAGAAGTGTATATGAGTTTGGACAAAGTTATTCATAATTAATGCATCTTCCTAAAATTGTAATGAATGTGTTATTTAAGTATGTTGAATATGATGTAAATGTTGACTTGGAAGGTTCACTCTTGTGGTTTCAATATATTGTTGGCATAAATTGTATAAGGATTCCTTCGGATTGGTATATGCTTCATGTGGTTGGTGTGTGAGAGTTGACTTAGGTTGTCAAATATAAATCTTGTATTCGTCATAGCTGACGTTACCCAATTTTTGATGAGTGTTGCTTTATTTCACTAGCTTAATGGCTATCATGCCATTTGACCTAAATACATCTCACCTTACCTTTGCCTACATTACAACGCTGAAAAGTCCTTTGATCCATGATTTTGCATGTGAATTATAGTGGTGGAGAAATGAAATGATATGTAAAGTTATAGATTATCATGGTTATGAATGGTGTTAAGTGTACCCGTGGATATATTTTAGTTAAACACATTTTCTGAGTCTACCATTAGACTGCAGTTTTTGAAGATGATGAATGTTGATTGATCATGAGTAAAAGCTTAGAATATTGACATCTTGCTATGATTTTTGAAAGTCACTCATCTTTGTTTGTGATTATATATTCTTGGAACATATGGGATGTAACATCCCCTTACCCATATTGAGACTAGAATAGTAAATATGAGAGATTAGTAAGAAATTAGAAAATGCATTTCATCATATTCATGAATATTGAATTTTTGCACATGAAAAATAATTGTACATGCATTCATAGACATTCTGGGTATAATTGATTTATAATTGAATTATGAATGTGATCTTGTGGAGAATTGTGGTTTTTATATGTTGAAAAATTGATTTGGAGAGTGTATTTAGTAATTTAGAATTTTTGGAGATTTTTAGAAATTTTCTAAAATTTTGGGTAAAATTTGGACTAGGAAAAACGTTAAGTGGGAAGATAATTGACAAATAGCAATTAAATTAAGAGTCAAATGGCAGTGAAAAACTTTATTTATGACTTTGGGATTTAATGACATATGTCATTGAAGTTTAGAGACAATTGGAATAGAAATTGAGTTCAATGGACTGGTTATTAAGAATCATGTGGTAGCTTAAGTAAATATCCAATTAGCATTTATATTTAACTAGTAAGTGTTATGACACTTACCTACCATTTGTTTACCATGTACTTAATCCACCAAACTTAACCATCCACGATTCTTTCTTCTCTGCAAGACCATCTCTTCTTTCATTTTTTATTAAATGCTCTTCTTCATTTTCTTCTCTTCATTTTCATGACACTTTCTCACCAACACTCTCAATGTTGATCTTTACTAAAAAATTTGCACCGTTTTACTTCCATCTTTCTTTGCCTTCTTATTATTGAAGACTCAGCATATATCACCCTTAAAGGATGATGACTGTGTGATGCATGGTAGCTAGGTTCACTTGATTTGATGAGGTTTTGGGGCTAAAACAAGTAAGTGTATAAATTATCTTTACGGATTGTGCTAAACAGAAATGTTATGATGATGAGTTAGTGATTATTTGAAGTTACATAATCATGAGAAAAAAGGTTTGTTTTCATAAACATCGTGGCTTTTAAGATATGGAAATTTTTGATTTGTTGATTTTGAGATAGTGTTAAAATAATTTTTGGAGTTGAAAGATCAAATTAAATGTGTATGAGATTAATACAGAAAAATGAAAGTTAAGGAAGTGTAGAAAAATGGAGATATGCGTAAGTGTGACCTTCTGTTTTGATGGTTCTATTTTAATCTGGGATTTTGGCTTTGTTTGTGAATGAATTAAGTTAAATGAAGTCAAAAATGGGAGTTAGGTTATAGACGTTGGTTTGAGTAGAGGAAAAGAAAGGAAGAAGAAGAAGAGATTGCAGTATCGGAAGAAAAGTAGCAACATATACAGCTTCGAACATCCTTTAGTTTTTTGGCTATATTTCCTTCTCTAGACCTCTAAATGACATGGGATTTGAACCAACAGATTCAAAACACGTTTTTATACGTCTCCACCAAAAATTATAACCATCTGAAATCATTTGGGAGAGATTGAGTGATAAAATTGGGACAATAATGATGTGGACAAATATAGAAATTGGTTCTGGAGTTGGGTGTGCACGGCTGTGCATTAAGGTTGCACGGCCGTGACTTGTTTGTTGGTGTGCACGGGCATGCATTATGGTTGCATGCTTGTGACTTGGATAATTTGGAATGCACGGCCATGGACTGATGTTGCATGGTCGTGACTTAATTTTGTTAGATAAATAAGTGTACCCGAGAGCTTTTTGTACCTTGAACATGCATCAGTTGTTTTTCACATATATTGATCTACAAATATCTAAATAGGATGATTGTTGATTTATATTAAACTAGAGACAAATGGATA
>JAOQML010042543.1:0-10661 GCA_027568935.1 Erythroxylum urbanii
TTTTGCCATTAATGATTGGACAAAGACCCTTCTACCCTTCCTTATATGCCTTGCAACTTAAATGCTTAAGTGACTTGGCAAAATTGCCCTTAAAGCAATCTTGCCAAAATTGCCCTTAAAGCAATCTTACTACCTTAATACTTTAATTCAATTAATCCATGTCATAAAAATCTTACTCACCTTAATATAATAATTAACTCCACAAAAAATAGAATAATTAATCTATCAAGACCTTAAAATTTATTTAAGTCATTGTCTAACTTCTTCCAAAAAATCAAGACCTTTTTTTTATCATGTAATTGAAGGAATTAGATAACAATTCCTTCTAGAAAAATGTTTCTCAGTGTCTTAATTTTCCAATGACACCAAAATCATTCAATTTGGTTCATAAATCTTAAAGTTATATCCCAACACTTCTGAATTATTCTTATTCTGAAACAATATTCTGTGCTCAATTTCTATCTAAAAATTAGAATTCTTAGGGACTGACTTAGAACTCGATTTCATAAGATAATTTGTAGCCCTATTTCTCTAGTTTAATCCAAATTAAGAATCACCTCATTTGGATAGCTAGAGAAAAAGTTATGGCTAAAAAACCAAAGTATACTCAGTGAATATGTTCCAACTACATTTTTCTAGCTTACCACTTTCAACATTTCACATATAATAGTTTTAACTTTCCAGAAAAGTTTTGGGGTCCAACAATATATCACTCATCTGAAAAGCCTCAAAGTGCACATCACCCCCCCTCCCATTTCGTTACTTTGTTTTGTTTTGAATTCGTAAACTCTTTACCATTAAGATTCCTTGTGGGAACGATATCCACTTACCTTACTAAATTAAATTGTATTAACGGAAGTGATTTCTTTTAAATTTGGTTGCAGGCGACAACATTACCAACGTCATTGAATAATCAATCTCCGTAAAATAATTTTGGTTTCCTGTTGTGTGATTATTGCAGTCACTATCTAAATACCAAACTTAATGACGCGTGGATTTCAACTTAATGGGCAAGTTTTGGAATTGTTGCCGTCTAGATCAAGAAGGAGAAAAAGGAAAGAGATATGAGACGTCAGACAAGACACCTCACACCCATGACCACATTTTCAATAACCAATCAATCATCTTAAGACTTTAAATAATATCAATGTAATATAATTTACATCTTTCTTACTTGAAAACATTTCTATAATGTAACAATTATCATCAAAGTATATAATTTACACAACTTGTTTCCAATTGCTCCTTTCCTCCTCCTATTCACTTACAGTTGCTCCACAGCTATCAAAACCCCAATGGACGACGTCTTAACTTGTTTTTTCACAAATTTAATGATTCCTAACTTACAAAATTATAATTTTAGTTCAAAATTCACTTCATCGTCGATTAATCTAACATGTATCGTCTACTTACTCGTAAAATTGATTAAATAATTTTGGTTCTCCTTTTCCATTTGTATTCTTTCACTCAAAGTACGTCTCCTCAGCCTCAACCTTATCCATTTCACTCGAGGTCGATGTCTCGTGACAGGAAATAGGTGTATAGGATATTAATTAAATAAATTAAAAACGTTGTAACAATGACATCCACATGTTACCGTCTAAGTGGATCTGCGTCATAACTCATACGTGAGAGTAACATCGTGGCCCCCACCAGAACATGGGGAATATTAGCATATGCCTAGGTATAACACACGACTAGAAAATAGAAATCGGAACATATTTAAATTGGTGTGTTAATGCTATAAAGTGGAAGCAAAGCCAGATCGTGTATGTAGGTAGTACGTGAAGCAAACAATAGAACCTTTTGTTTTTAACTACTTGAACAGGCAACCAATCTTTTGCCATCTGCTCAATTTGAGCCTCAATCTCCTTCAAACGCTTATTAGTGAACGGATAAGCATCAGCCCCATGACGCATAATCAGCTGTCTCGCTTCTTTTGTCACAGTTCGTCCAGTTGGTCCAAGGGCTACCAGCATGGGAATCCCACGGACCTTGAACTTGCGACTCAGTGAAGCTTTCCTGGCATCCCCAAAAGGAAGTGCCAGCCATGGCATTCCTGAAAAGAATTCATCAAAAGAAGTTTGGTCCTTGTCACTAGAGATAAAAATCACCTCAAATGCATTATCCGTTTCCTTAATCTTGTGATAAACTTCAATAAGCTTAGGCAAAAAGGCACGACATGGAGGGCACCAGTGTGCTGAGAAATAAAGAAGAACGTTCTTTCCAACTAGATCAGACACCAAAACCTGTAATAAAGCCACAAAACAAAAATCAATCGGCGATTGCATTTTATGTTGCAAATACGATCCCAGGCAGCAATATTCTGAAGGAAATAAATTTACCTTCGTTCCATTCTTCCCAATGACAAAATCTTGATCACCGAGAACCAGAACTGACTCCAAGGTTTGAGCTTCCTCTTTTGCCTTCTCAATCTCAGCAAGCTGCGCAAACCTTTCCGGAGTGAAAGGGTATGCCTGAGCTCCATGTTCTTCAATTGTTTCAGCAACATTGAGATGAAGGGTCTTGCCATCAGTCCCAATAACAACAACAGTTGGGACAGTTGAGAGCTCGAAGTACCGAGCCAACTTCTCACAGCTCTTGTCCTTAAAAGGTAGAGCTAACCATGGCATGCTTGCAAATGATTGCTGGAAAGTTCCTTCTTCATCATCCAGGGATATCAATACAATCTCAAAGTCCCCATTTGATTTCAGAGTATTATAAACTT
Organism: Erythroxylum urbanii; assembly: GCA_027568935.1. NCBI lineage: Eukaryota > Viridiplantae > Streptophyta > Magnoliopsida > Malpighiales > Erythroxylaceae > Erythroxylum > Erythroxylum urbanii. The sequence goes on from JAOQML010042543.1 coordinate 2,729, forward strand.
CAACAAGTTTTGGAGTAAAGTCAACACACGATCTGAAAGATGACAAAGAAAAATACAAGCCTACTGTCTTTCCTTCAAGCTCAGATACGGGTACCTTATGGATGAGGAAACTGATGTTAGAAAAACAAAAGCATCAAAGAGAACAGAACAATGGGACTAGTTACATGGTCATCTTGCACAGAAAAATTTAAGTCATGGCTACCTTGCTTCCATTAGATGAAATTACATAGTCCCGATGGCGGGCGACTAAGATGGATCCCAAAGACTGTTCCCTCCTTGCCAATTCTTCTTGCTCTTTTAATTCCTTGATTTTCTCGGGCGTAAATGGATAAGCTTCCACTCCATGCTCTCGAATTACATCAACTCCATCTTCAGTCAAAAGATCCCCACTTTCACCGAGGATCACAAGATGAGGTATTCCGTTCACTGTGAATAACTCATCCAAATGCTCACGTGCTTTGGAGTCGGAGAATGGAATTGCAAGCCATGGCATCTTTGAGAGATATGCATTAAACGATTCATCATCCTCATCTGCTGTAACAAAAACAATCTCGAAGTCCCCTTTTGAAGCAAGTTCATTGTAAACTTCCACCAAAGCCGGAGTAAACTTTCGACACGGACCGCACCACGATGCTGAGAAATACAACCCAATTTTCTTACCCTTCAAGCTGTCGATCTTAACCTATAAAAAATCCCCAAGGGATACTCAGTTGCTATTGAATTGAACTCCTACAATTTGTGTATCTTTCAACTAATAAACTAAGAGCTAGCCTTACCTCTACTTTTGGTTCTATTCTTCATTTTAGTTTCACTTCCAAAACGTACCAAACATCCTTAAAATCATAACAGTAATTAATTTCCCATTCACCCCTCTCCCCCCCGGTTCAACCAACCAAGTGTTTAATCTGTCCCATCTCTTGTAATAATGATCCACCAATTTCAAAAATAATACTTACACCTTAAAAAGAACTTAACTTGATCACCCTGCACCAAAAAGAAAAAGAAAAGCAGCAGTCATTACCTGATCACCGTTGTTTCGAACAAGGTGATCTCGGTCTTCTGAAGAGAGGATGGAGACAACATCGCGAGAGTCGCACCGACTCATTTCACAGCCTTTTGCTTCCTGCTTGCTTAATCCCTTGGTTATCTTCTTGGAGCTTAGCCTAGTGTTGTTGTGCAAGAAGTAGCAGCGAGCGAGTCTTATAGTGCCCAATAAAAGAGTGAGCGACAGTGACAGCCGACAGGACAGGAGTAATATTGGTAATATGGACATTTCAGTAGTTTCTAGATTTTTCTTGGTCACTAAGAAAGAATTTAATCTTGGTGACAAAGAAAGGAATTCGGCACGTAGATTGTTACTCTCTGTGAAAACTGGAGAGTTAATGGGACGTTCAGGATCTCCGGAGGCAATTCCTCGAACATGTAATAGTTAACATTAGTCCATAACTTCAGATACAAACCATTCGTATTAGTTTCGCCGTCACTTCTTAACTTTTTATTAATTATTTTTTAAACTTGTTTAAATTATGTTTTATTTTTTTAGAGCGTTATTATATTGTTAAAATTACAACAAAAAGTGGTCAGGAGCATCATTACATAAGTCTTAAATATTCATGTTAATATTAATATTAATAATACTAAAAAATACCCTTAAATTTTAAATATGAGAATAAGACCTATATTATAATATTCTAAATTAATTTTAGTTATCTTTTAATACTTTGATAATAATTGCTACGTTAATTATAACATTTTGTATTTCAAAGATTTATTTAAATTGATATTATTTTAGGTCTTAAGATGATTAATTGGTTATTGAAAATGTGGTCATGGGTGTCTTGTCTGATGTCTCATTACTGATAACCCTTTCCTTTTTCTTTTGGGTTGGTTTGTTTAAGAGGTTTTTCTTTTACTTGATCTAGACGGTAACTTGCCCATTAAGTTGAAATGCACACGTCATGGACCAAGGTACACGACAGAGTTCATTTATTCTTTATATAGTTTAATAAAATTTAACAGAATATTATTCTTCGTATTAATTTTTTAAGAATGAAAAGAAAATTAATAAAAAATATTTATTTGATAAAATATAATTTTAAATATTAAATTATAAGAGATTTTTTTAAAAAATAAACCACATAATTCTATATTCTTTGGAAAAGATTCAAGAGTTGGTGTTTCTCATCAACTATTTCTATATTCATTTTGTATGCAACTAGGTATAAAGAGATTTTGAGTTTTAATTTATAAATGATGTTGTATGTTGTTTTATATCGCCAAATAATTTAAATATATACGTAGAGATATTTAAAACAAACTCTATATTTTCGCACATAGAATTATTTTACCTAAAATTTCCTTCTTTGATTGGAGACATGAAAAGGTATTCAATTATAAAGTTTACTGATTTGAGAAGTATTATTCTCTGGCCACGTCATTCCTTTAACGTCTCCACTATTAGAGAATATCATTAACACCAAATTGCGACTAAACTTTATAATATTGACATCTCAAAGGAGGATTTATTCCGAGTCTTCCTCGTAAACTTATCTAATATGCAATTTCAATATCTAGTCTTATTCTAACATGAATTTATTTGTCACTTCCAAATGATGATATAAGTGAAAGAGAGTCCTACAAATCTCAAATTCATCAAGTTGTGGAGGATAAAATGATGTTGTTTTGTGATTCCTAAACTTGAGCTCGACTTCAACTTGTTCAGCCCAGTTTTAACCTATTGACTTTAGGCTATACTTGACCTAATTGGGCTCCTTTTACCGTTCCTAATTTTATAAGATCTTGGTAGATGCCAATTTTCATACTATAATCAAGTTGTTTTACTATTATTAACTATTACCTTAAGATCCACTATGATGCTCTCTCTCAATTTCATAATTTGCTGAAGCGTCCAAGAAGTATGAGGATTAGACTTAACCAACTAGAAACGTTTGCCTTTCAAGAGTTATATATGAATCTATTGGATAAGCGATTTAGAATCTATAAAAAGTTTACAAATCCTCTTAGCTAAGAGCATTTTGTACTTTAACCTGGTTAATTAACACTTTAAACCACCATTTTCTTTAGGTAAGAAAATATCACTTCATTTGATTTTAGCTTTAGAAGTATTGTTTTTATCACCTATCCATAAGAAGTTCTTTAATATTCTTTTAATAACTTTGATTAAATTCAAAAGAAGGGAGTGGTGTGAGCTCCAAAAAAATGTATATATTATTTACAGGAGAAATTAGTTGTTGTCTTCTTGCAAAAGATAAATTATGTTGTTCCAATTACCAATTATCATTTGAATAATCTTAAATAAGGTAGGCACTCAACATAGGTAGGTCTGCTAGTGGTAACTAGAATGTATAGATATTTAATAGAAGGTTGTTCAAATTTGAAGCATGTTGATTGCTTCAAGCCTTTTATGAATACCTTTATAGATTTATAGTTAGCTTTATTAAAAACCAATAGATCATTAGCAAAAGAGAGGCTAAATAATTGAGGTTGCATATATAGTGGAATATGAAATTCTTTTGTTTCTTTATAAAACTAGTAGTTAGGCAAGTAAGGACTTTATGCAAATAGTGAATAAGATGACAAAGGGTCATATTTTCTAAGCCCTTTTGCCCCTTTAATAGCTAAGTAACTTCCTATTGATTAAGATACTGAACGAGGTTGTAGTGACACATTGCATCACCCAATTAATACAAATTAAAAGGAGTCCACTTAGTTAAAAGCTTTATAAGAGCCAATTTTTATAATGTAACTATTGATATTATATTTTCTTTGGTAATTATTGTATAACACTTGAGCCATCAATATGTTACCTTTTCAATCTTAAATGAAAGAATCATAGGAGGGATTAATCATTGTTTTAAGCACATTATTAAGTCTACTAGGCAACATTCTATATATAATCGAATAGATCATATTGCAATAAGAAGTTAGTCTATAATCTTAACGATCATATGGATTTGGCACTTCTGTGATTGGGAAAATGAAGGTCTTATATCTCTTTGAGTATGAACCCATTGAAAAGGAATTCAAGAATAGATAAGGAGATTAAATTTCCAATTAAATGCCATATTTATTTTAAACTTCACGTTCAAGCCGCTAGGACTAGGAGCTTTGTTGTCATTTAAGGTAAATAAAGCTCTTCAATATCATGTTTTATGAATTTTTTAAAGATTAAGTTCACTTGATCTTAGAAAATATAAAGGAAGCAAGTTTATGAGGGAGTTTAAAGTTTTACCTAGTTTGCATAAGAAGTTCTTGAAATAATAAGAGTCAAATATTTAATAACTTCTTAGTCAAATTGGGTACACTAGTAACATCTATATTGATCAAATCTTATTGGTGTTACTCTCAATAAGGATTGAATTATAAAATAATTTAGGTTTAAGATCCTTACCTTTTAGCCATTAAATTCTAGATTTTGTCTCATAAAAAAATGAGCTTTTAGTGCTACAACTATCTTAGACAAAGCTACTTAATCTAGTTGCTTTAAATGATCACTATGCAAATTAACATTGAGATTGTCCTGAGCTAAATTTAATGCTCTTATGGAATTATTAATATTAGACGCCAAATTACTCAAATAATGCCTACTAAGCCTTTTAAATTCCTTCTTAATAGCTCTAAGTTTTCTTATGCACTTAAAAGCCTCAAGCCCTATAACTTGGAAACTTAATCCTTTCAATATTGCCTCTTCTAAGAGCATTCAATATATAATTGTTAAACATGAAAAGTGTATATCTTTTAGTAGTTATCTGGTTAATAGTAACTTCTACTAATGAATGATCTAAACATAAGGAGATATTGAAATATCCCAAGTAAGATGATAATCTAGGAGCCACGAGGGGTTAACTATAGCTCTATCAAGTTTTATTACAGTGAACCAATTATTTTTTTACTTATTTTTCTAAATAAATTAAAGGTCTTTATATTTGCTATCTAATAGACTAATATAATAGATTGATTGATACACCTATAAAGGTCTTCATATGAGGAAGCCTTATGATTCAAATGGCCAAATGTTTCTTAAATAAAATAGGTGAAGTTGAAATCCCCTAAGATGAGTGAAGGCATGGAGCCATTCAAGCTAATTTTAGTTATATATGTTTGAAACAGTTTCTTAAGAGATGCATTATTGGAAGCATAGACAAAAGTACTTTCATTTAAGTAGGGAAAGATAGAAGATAAATTCAAAATGAAGAATTTCATTAATATAACAAGTTTATTCAATCTCATTGATTGAGGGTTAAAAGCATGTAGAATCATGTTATTTAAAGTAAGATTGATGATTAGTAAACAAATTCTAGTTATATTCAAAAATATATGACAATTCACACAAGTGATTAACTTTTATTTTAGTTTCTAGTAGACTAACTAAAAAGGGCTCTTTGAGTTGTAGTTAGTCTCTAATAACTTATTGCTTTAAGGGGTAATTAACATAATTAAAATTGTGAGAAGGGGCTAGTTGAAGCCTTTTTCTTATGCCTTTTCTAAGATTTCTTATTTGACATGGAATTCAAGAAATTAACTAGTGTAGGGTCAAAAGGTATGGTCTTATTATAGAGATCCCTCAAAAGCAATACTAAAAATTTGTATTGTTAAAGGAATGCTCATCGATGGCAAGTTAGGGACTACTTGTGTATTAGAAGAGTCTAGAAGTTGATCAATCTCCTCAATCTACTTAATTACAAGATCACCATTATATGTTGGTGAATTTTCCTAGTTGTCTGTAATAACTAGGGAAAATAAATTCAGACTTAATTTAAATTCAGGAATGGCTAAGGTATTATTCATTAGCTTATCATGATTGTAGGTGTTAAATATTTTCCTAATAACTTTCCAAACCTTAATATGATTTTCTTTAGTTAGTCTCCATTAGTAGCTTAATGTGATTTTAGCTTGAATAAGCTTCCATTCTTTATTTAGCTTAAGAATTCTCAGAATTTAAGGCAACTACTTTATAATGCAATTTCTATATAGATTTTTACATATCATATACTCTTCAAAGCTACTATACTTTCATCAAGGCATATAGGCCTTCCAATCATACCTAAAAGATAACTTAGCCCTTCTATTAACTAATACTCTAATAAAACATTATTAAAATTCACCTACAAATGAGCTTAGTTGTGTTTCATCTTTTCTTACTTAAGCCTATTCTCCATTTCTGTAAGAAGAAAATTTTACTTTCTATATGATATGGTCCCATTTCTAAGAACTTAATGAAACTCATCTCATTATTGAATTTAAACAAGAATAACTGATCTTTGTTTATAGGAATGTTTTTTAGTCTATATTTGCTCAGCCCTCATCAACTATTTATGCACTAAATCAAATTAAGGTTATTTTTTAAAGAAATACCCTACTAAAGTGGAAGATCACTTAAAGGCCCCCAACTTGAGAACCCCAGTAAGTGGTGAAACTACCATCGAATCATCATAAGCATTGCTAAGGATATATTTGAGGGTGTCAAGTAATGAATCATCCCTAATAGGTCACACATAAAGAGCAGCTAAAAAGAGGAAAATCAATTTAAATTAAGTTTGTCTTAATTTAGAAGTTTAAGAAACTTTAGTGATCAAATATGAGATCTTTGATTTTATTAAGATTAAATTATAAATATAATTGTATTAGACTTCGAATATAAGTAGAAGTTTAATTTCAATTAAAAAGAAATCCTAAGTATGTATCTTTAAATAGGAAAAAATTAGGGAGCTAATACTCATGTCTTTTCCTCTCAAAATGTTTTTCTTTTTCTCTAATTTGTGAATATTATTAAATGCCTAATTTCCTACTGTTGAGATTCATGGAATTCCCCTTCCACGAGGTTTTAAGAGCTTGCAACTTAGAGGCTAAACATGTGAATAACTTATGGTTGACAATTCAAGAAGAAAATTTCCACAGGATTTCGAATCAGGTATAGTTTACTCTTTAATTTTTTATTCTTATTTTTCAATTTATTTAATTGAAGAGATTTGATCGAAAAATTGTAAAAGTTATTTTTAATTGGGCCAGTGATTTAATTACAGTTGATTTTCTTATAGTGGTATTAAAGCTTCTTTTAATTGTTTAACTTGAAAAAAGTTACTTGATTATTATTGATTTGTTAAGTTTAAGTGTAACGCACCATGTCATAGAGCATATGCTCGAATATCTAGAGAGTATTCAAGAACATACCCTACGAAAATGACATGTTAGATCAATCACATTCACTTATTATGGCATCATACAGAACATAAGTAGTTAAAAGATCAACTTTTGTCATTTCATTCACAAACATAATTTACACTGTAGCATTACACTTCATAATACCTATACTTATAGTACCAAAAATATCTAAGAGTTTACCACTCTTTTACAAGATATTCTATATGAAATGAGAAACTATACAAAAGTATTATAACTAAACTTCTCAGTATGATCTGACCAAATCTTTGAGCCATTCTTTTTTCCAAAGCATAAGTACTAGACTTCTACTAGTTTGCCTTATAAGATAAGTCTTCCTCATACCTATAAATCAATGTTTGGAATTTTGATGAGTTAGTTAACTCAGTGAGTGAATCATCATCGATATGCTTACTCATTCAAAACACCAATATCACCAATATAAGCCAAATTCATAGTATACCTCATCTCAACAATACATCATGAATTTTACTCATTTCATATACTCATTTCAGAATAAGTTGATCATTTATCTCAATCATTCATATCATCATAATTCAGTAATTCATTGCAATCTTTCACACAATACATGGAAAGATATATATATTTGAAAATGCATATGCACATGTAACTCCACTTTTATTTTTATTTTGTTGTGACTGAGTGCCTTTTTACTGTCCCGTATCTATTGTAGATACCGGACTCGTTTCATTTACTGTCCTCTACCTATTTTGGATACCGGGCTCATTAATAA
>JAOQML010042553.1:0-10661 GCA_027568935.1 Erythroxylum urbanii
AGGTTGGAAGGTTAGGGCATCACATGTTATGATTTATATTACTTAAAATCCATATGATCAACATGCCTTTATAAAAACCAACTCTTCTTGAAGTTTTTATCAAATGGTTATATGTCCCTAGTGCTTTTACTTGTATGAGTAAAATTCCTAATTGTTAACAAGCCATTGTGATTAGTTCAAGTCTTTATTTAAATGCTTATCTATGAACGTCAGTTTGAGCATTGTGTGTTTAAGTTTGTTTGTTATAAATGACACATATGTTTATCAAAATCCCCACTGTACACCAAACTGTTATCAAAATACAAAAAAAGAACTTCTAGTGAATGCATGCAAAATATGATTAATTAATCTTATACAAGTGCTTGGTGTATTTGTGATTTCAAATGCCATTACTAACCATTCATAAAATTATTTTTTATTTTGAATGTAGTTTAATACTCACCCCCTTCTGTCATCCTAATTTGACAGTATCTAGAATTTAAATCAATTTTCATAAAGATATTAGACTTATAAAACTCATCTAGTATATTATCTAACTTAACAATGGGTTGGTGATACTTTAATGTTATATTGAATATAAACCTACAATCAATGCAAATTTTCTGTTATCCATCTTTCTTATAAAGAAAAAGTACGGTAGATAAGCAATTGCCATATTATTTTATTTTACATAAAAACTCACTTTTCCTTTTTCTTTTCTTTTCTTTTTCCTATTTTTAATTTATTTTTTGAGCTCTTAACCTAAAACTCTTAACCTTACTAACATTTTCTAAATATGTTATATGTTAGAAAATTGATAAGAGGATCTCATTATTTTTTTGATTATAATCAAACTTTCGTTAGATATAGAACCTTAAAACTTGGAATATAATTGGTTTGGATAGAATAATGTAAGGCTTATATCACTGGAATACACGTCCTACCAATCTAACTTCATCATTAACCCTCGCTCAGCCATCAAAACTGAATCTAAAACATCTCTTTCTTTTTTTAACTTAATGAAATAATATTAAATCAGTCCAATTTATAAAATTATAGAATGGCATTGCCTTAATTCTTAGATTGAAACGAATATCTTGTTCTATCCTTTGATGCATTGAAATTGATGTAATCTTATTACACAGATGTAAACTAAATACTGAAGAAAAATGTGGACAAATTCTTATCTTTATCTTCTATTAATTTCTTGCATATTGTTTTCAAATATGTAAAATATATTGGCAATGATTTGAATATTGCCATTGATGCATTTAGGACTAGATTGGTAATTTTATTTTATTTATTTATATTGGCATTGATGCATGAAATAACAGTTTAAATATTAAATTGGAGTTGAATATCTTTTTCTTAATTGTTGCTAATCCTCTCATTTAGAATAAGCATTGGTGGTGTTATTGCATTTCAATAGAAGTAAGGGAGATTATGATAGTTCGTAAACCATAAGGAAAATGGTATAGTGAAGAACTTGTTTGGAGCATTAATGAAGCATGCTATTTGAACTATATGTTGTAATATAAATTCAATTACATTATGCCTAACATAACAAAATATTAGTTAGAGATTATAAACATATGTCTTTGGCAAGTTTTGGTTTATTTTAGTAGGGAATACAATGATAAAGTTTTGTGATCCATTTATTCTATCACTTATGTAAGAGAATTACCAAGGTAACAAAAGAAGTAACAAAATCATTATGTTTATCACTTTTTGATGTTTATATCAAATATTGGAAGTGTTCTGCTTGTGTTGGTATATATCACATGCTTTTGTTGACATTATATCGATAATTGATTGTAAGAGTTTCAAGTGTTAATGCTTATAGTGAAATTTGACATTGTATGCATCAGATATAAATACAAAACTATTGAACAAGTGTATTATATTAAATATGAAATATTCTTTTTCACAGGCGCTATTTTGTGTTGAAGAGCTTCGCTTATCCTTCTTCTTTATAGTCAGTAGTTATCTGTCCATCCAGGTAAATTGTCCAACTAATGTGTACCATATGTGTTGCTTTAATAGTACGAGTATTTGTGTTTGGGTTTTGTGTAAATGCAAAGTAGGTCTTGATTTTGTGTTATTGTTTAGAATATTCTTATAATCATTGATTAGTTTATGTTCTTCTTTAATAGTCTAAGCATTTATGTTTGGTTTTTGTTTGAATCATTGATGAGTAGATGTATGATTACATAATTATTTATTGTATATGGAATGAGTTTGAGATCTTATGGATGATCCAATGCATAATAAACCCTTAGGACAATATACAGGCTGGAAACCCATGATGTAGCTCCTATGAGGCTTATCGGTGAAAAATTCCACGAGCTTAGGAGTCACAGCAAGAACTTGCTTTCTTGATTCATATGGTGTAACAATGTCACATACCTTAGTGTCTCTTTTAATTTGAACTTAGTGTATAAACTTGAATCAAAAAATTAAAGAAGTAGTAAGTTGTATAGTTACGAAAAATTCACAATGATTTGAGGCATAATAATTAGGATGATATATAGGCTGGAAACCCATGATGCAGATCTCATGAGGCTTATTGGTAAAAAATTCCATGAGCGTAGGAGTCATAGTGAGAACTTGCTTTCTCAATTCATATAGTATAACAATGCCACGTACCTTAGTGTCTTTTTTAATTCGAACTTAGTGTACAAACTTGAATAAAAAAACTAAAGTAGTAAGTTGTATAGTTACGGAAAATTCACAATGATTTGAGGCATAATAAACCCCTAGGATGGTATATAGGCTGCAAACCCGTGATACAGCTCCCATGAAACTTATCGGTGAAAAATTCTATGAGCCTAGAAGTCACAGCGAGAACTTGTTTTCTTAATTCACAAGTGTAAACAATGCCACGTACTATAATGCTTATTTAAAATCAAACTTTGGAAATCAACTTATAGGTGATTAATTCAAACATGATTACTCGAACTTCAATGTGATTAATTCTCACTTTTTTAAATAACAGTTTTGCAAAAATGAGTAATGTTGATAGATTGTGGATGTATAAACGATTAATACTTGATGGTTTGATTAATACTTGATGGTTTCGTTAATCCTAAGTTTGATAAGGGAGTTGAAGCTTTTATTCATTACGCATGTTCTCAACCTGCTTATATGGATGGCCCAAAGATTAGATGTCCATGTAAAAAGTGCAAACATATTCATTTTCTTCCTATTGATGACGTGAATCTCCATTTGTTAAGAAAAGGATTTGTTCCAAATTATTTTAAGTGGACACAACATAGGGAGCCATGATTTGTAACACCTTAAGGGGTTATAACATAAACTCGTCGATAAATAAGGATGAGTTTGAAAGGGGGACTGGATTTAGAACAAATATATAGGTGAAACTGAAAATCCTTACATTCAAATGGTTTATGATGCAGCTGGTTATATCTTTCAGGAAAATATAGCAAATCTTCACGAAGAACTAAACCCACATGCAAAATAATTTTTTGACTTACTACAATCAGCTGACTAAGAATTATGGCCAAATTGTGAGACAATGACTTAATTGTCTTCAATTGTTTGAATATTGAATATAACATCTGAAGGGCATATCTTTGTTTGAAGTTTTGATAAAATTCTTGGTTGATATAATGAATCATTGCCTCCTGATCACACAATGGTTGATAATTTTTGCAATATGAAGAAACTTATTAGTGGTCTTGGTTTGCCAGTTAAAAAATTGATTGTTGCAAATTGAGAGGTATGTTGTTTTGTGGAGATGATGAGGAATTACAAGAGTGCAAAGGACTATATATATCAGTTATCTTCATATAGGCATTTTTGCCAAAGATGCACATGGGTCTATTACCATTGACATGAAGAGAAAATGGCAATTCTAATCCTTCTGAATCTTACGTTTTTTATATGTCCTTAGTATTGTTCCTCAATTATCTTTTATAGTATAGAATAGTCTCTTTTTTATCTTTAAACTCATTATAATGGTGTAATAGTTTCTTCTATAGTAATCACATGTATTAGGAACGTGACATCTTTATCATCAAGTGTAGTTGTTGGGGCGAATGTTGATGGTCTAGTTCTGGCTAGTGAAGGTGGTATCTCAAATCTGATGTGATTCTAAAAAAGAATCAAAATTAGGTTCATTGGTTTTAAGAAGTATGTTCAACGTCGAGTTGGTTGGAGAAGTTGGTGGTGAAATCCTTATTTTCGGTTTCACAGTTTAGACAAAACTGACCGGTTTATGATTTAAGTAATCAGTTTTCACTCATAACTATTAAAAGTAAAAACTGAATCGAAAATCAAACCGATTTGTTTTTAAATCGATCAAAATGACCATTCTGTTATGGTTTTTTTTGGAAAATGAATAAGAAATTATATTACCAATATAGTTAATCAAAACATATACCGACTAGGTCTTAATGGAGGTACTTTACAAGGGATCCACATGCAAAACCACAAATCATAGATTCCATCTCATTTGCATAGGAGGGGTTAACCGGTTTTGAGCTTTTTTGGCCAATAAGGTGGATCTAGCCCAAATAATAATCTTGTTAGCTAATTTGTATTTATCCTCCTTTACTTTCTTGTACAACCTATAGTTCCTCTATCTCCATGTCATATATATCGTAGTAATCAAAACTACCTTAATTAGTATAAAACTACCTTAATTAGTATAAAATTCTCCTTCCTTGGTGTAGAATGACTTATGTCCCATCTTAATGTGGCCTCCCAGTCATAGGTATGGTGTATTACGTCTAACAGATGAAGGGGCCGACTCCAGATAGCTTTAGAATATTCACAACCAAAGAACATATGGTTTTTTTTGTTTCATCTACATATTGGCAAAGTGCACAGATGGTATCAGAAGGGTTGAACCATCGACATTTAGTCCTCAACTTGTTATTTATAGCTAGTTAGGAAATAAAAGATGCTTTGGGGTCTGTTCTAGTTTTTACATTATTGGTAAATGCAAATCCTTTAGAGTTCAAAAATAATGAGAAGTTTTCAAGAAAAATAGAGTAAATGCTTTCAATGTAGTTATAATCAATCAAAACGTCTAAGTCTCAAAAGTGGTTACTCTTAAGAAATAAAAATAGGTTAGATAATAATCAAAGAAAACAAGTTAAAACAAAGGGCTAAATTTAAGTGCCTTTAGTTTAAAAATGTGGTCTCAACATATGTCAATGATTACTAAAAATATAGCTTATAAAAGTAAGTTTATCCAAACTTTCATTTTTTTGCACTCTAATTCAATTCAATAGTCAATAATATCCTAAAGTGTTTCAGACATATTTTAAGTAAATCAGGATGTTATTTAATAAGAATAAACAATAAAGTTTATAATAAGTTTAAGAAATTTGAACTTTTTTTAAACTTTTGTTAACCCCTTCCTCACATTTAAGATTATACATTGTCCCTAATATAGATAACAGACGCACATAAAAGTATAATATCAACAAAAACACAAAATGTGAGAAAGGAATGTTTTAATACTTGAATAATAATAACTACACATTTTGAATTTGGTGAAGATTCCATCAGATATTATATATAGTCATTCTTACAAAATACAACCAAATGGGAATAAAAAGAAAAAGGAAAATAAATAATAATAAAATTAAAATAAAAATGACATGGCAATAATAAAATAGATGATGTAGGTGGATTTCTCTCTATAGGGCTCCTGGATACTAAAATAGATGATGCAGCTACGTGTTACCATCTATCCACATATCAAACTCATAATTGGCAATGGAGAAAAAACATGTGTGGTTTGATAATTAGCTGGAAATCAATCCACTTATTTCCTCTCCTGAATTTTAAAGGATGTGTAACAGAATGCCTTTAAGTTTAAAAGTTTCTTCTTTGATGGACAATAATGACTGCAAGCTAATTTTAGAGGTTTCACACCCCTTATGGCTCACTTTTTGATACTGTCTAATACAGCTAAAGAGGATCATATTACATGGACGCTTAGAGTAGATGGAGTTTTCTCTAACAAATCATGCTATAGTGTAGCATCCGGACTTGGGCCGGATCGCTACAGTGCCGGGCCTCGGACCCCGACCGCCCATCACACCAAAGTATTGTCCCCTCTGGCACTCGAACTCGAGACCTCAGGGTTTTGTTCCGCTTTAAGCGGACGCCTCTTACCATTGAGCCATTCATTCATAACCTGGATAGCTATAAGGAACCGGCACCTAATAATGAATCAATGGCATGGTAATGCTGATGATTTATGTGCTCTTTGTAACTTAGCTTCTGAAGACCACAATCATCTTTTCTTTCAGTGCAATTATTCTAAAGGTATCTAGAGTCGTATTATGCACTTGTTAACAGTGCAATATTGTAGATATGATTGGGAGTTGTATTACAGTAGGTAATTGCCAAACGTAGTCCTCTTTTCAGCTATCTTCTCAATGTTCATAATGACCTTATTGGTGGCTAAGAGGGGTCAACTTAAAATCAAAAGTACCTATATATCTTCATCCATATCAAGTATCACAAAATCTATAGAAAAAATGAACTTATTAGTTTTAGTGAATACATCCTCGATGATACCCCTAGGATATTTAACATATCTATCGACTAATTGAATTCTCATCCTAATAGTTTTAGTTCTCTTAATCCCAGTTTCTTGAATTTATGGGCTGTTAGATTTATGTTAGCCCCTAAATTAGGAAGCTTTTTCAACAAATAAACTACTAATTAAATAAAGGATAGTAAAACTCCTTATATCTTTAAGCTTCTCGAGTAATTATTTTTATAAAATTATTAAGCATCTGTCACTTAATCTCTCTTTAGCCAACTTCTCCAGCTTCTTCTTATTAGATAATAACTCCTTTAAGAATTTTACATACTTTAGCATCTACAAAAGAGCCTTAACAAAAGGTAAGTTAATATGAATTTGTCAAAAAAGTTTAAGGAATTTACCAACTTGCTCATCCATATGATCTCTCTTTAACTTAACAGAGTATAGGATGGTAGGCTGGAATTTCTTAACTTTCAGAGGATGTTCTATGTCTTTGGCTTTCTCTTGACTGTTTTTGTGAATCTCCTCCTTATTTAGGGTATTATTATCAGCTTGCACTTTCTTTCCTCTCCTAAGGGTGATTACCTTCATATGTTCTTTAGGATTTGTCTCGGTACTACTAGGCAAATTCCCCTGTTGTCTTTTAAAAACTAACTTTGCAAGATAGTTGATCTGAATTTCTAAATTATATATAGAAGCCTCTTGAGTTCTTCATGAAGTTTTTGTGGCTTCAAATCTTGCCTCTAAATTCTGAAGAAATACGATCATGACATCTTCTAAGCTCAACTTCTTTTCTTGAGATGGGTGATGTTAAAATTCTAGTAAAGGGTTATTGGTTGCCCTTGATTGCCCCAATAGAAATTTGGTTGATTCCTTTATCTTGAATTATATGTATTATTGTAGGGATTATTCTAAGGTCTAATAGTATTCCCTATATAATCTATATGCTTGAGCTTTATTTCTTGACATTATTGACCTAGATGTCCTAGCCCGCACACCTCACACTGCATCAATTAGAATAACTAATGATTCATAATTAATCCATCTATCTTCCTACTCAGAGCTTCAACTTAACCTGCCAACACTGTGACTTCATCTATAACATATACTCCTATTGGCTTGCTAAGTATTGCTCGAGAAGAGAACTATTGATAGTTATTCATCACCATTTATTTAATAAGGTCCTGAGCTGCTTTTAGTGCTTTATTTTTCAGAGTGCCACAGTTGTTACATCTATCATCTCCATCATTATTTGATTTAGACTATTGTAGAAGGTTTGAATTTGCATCCATAATGTTAGATCATAGTGGCACTTCCTTAGCATATGCTTAAATATCTCTCGTGTATCATATAAAGTCTTTGAATTAACTTAAGCATTAGAGGAGATGTTATTTCACAGTTTGGCAATCATAGTTGGTGGGAATTTAAAAGAAACTTCTCTTTCATTTGGTCCCAAGTGGCAAGGGATGACTAAGGTAAAGAATTTAACCACTACTTCCCCCTAACCCTCAACAAGAACGCAAACAGTTTCAATCTAATCACATCATCATTGGCAACATTGACCTTAAAAGTATCATAAATCTCCAAAAAATCTACTATGCGTGTATTGGGGTCCTCATTTCGTAGCCTATCAAACTGGAAACACTTTTACACCATTTGAATGATACTTAGTTTAATCTTAAATTTTTTTGCGATAATAGTAAGTCTTATAATGTTGGACTTCGTTCCCGTTAAGTCTAGTATAGTGTAATCAAACATAGTCTTTAATTAGTCTGTTATGCCTCCTAATCCTTCGATATCAAATTGACCTTCCAAGTCCTCTATACATCACTCTAACTTGAACTCTCTTATTAAGCACTTGGAAATTTTTACAAGCTATCATCTTAATCTTTGGATTATATCAACTAAGTGCGATAGATTTTCTCAGGTCATAATTAACCCTCAGATTTATAGAAGTTAGAAAACTAACGAGTTAACAAAATAATTTAACAAATTAACAAGTAAAAAGTAAAAAGACATAATGGATAAATTAATAAAAAAGAATTGTTCATAATGTTCTAATCCCTAGCAACGACATTAAAAACTTGATATGTAAATTTAATGTGTTAAATCGCCAAGTGCATGGTGCAGTTGTAATTAGCACTGATAAGTATAGGTTGATCCTATGAGGACTATAAAGACTACTAATACTTTTTCTATTATCTAACTAAAGAATAGGATAATATTTTAATTAAAACTAAGCTAAAATAAAAATTAAATAATAATGAATCAAAACATAGATAACACTATGACTAATTAATATCAAATAACTAGTACCTAGGTAATGAATCCCCCTAAGATTTCTTAAATATTAAGCCTTTATCCTACAATTTAGTTATTGATTATTAGACCATGAAAATTCCTATCTTATGTTAATATATCTCTTAAGAATATTAACAACTAACTCTCAGTTGATTAACTAAAACTTCTTTCTAATTAAAACCTTTAAGATTACATTATTTGATTTATAGATTTCACTATTAGGTTTGACCCTAATCCAAAGGATTTATGGCAACCTATTTCTAGGTTTGTAAACAATTCCTTTCAATTACAATAGATCTACTCCTATAAAAGGATTTCTTAATTTCAATCATAATATTCCATATATGTTAATTCAAGACTTAAAAATGCATAATTGAATCATAATGAATCAATCGATCAAATTGCATTGAATAAAAGATCCAATCACAATATCCATCTCTACTTAGGTTTATCCTACCTAGGCACTAAACAAACTTAGTTTATAAATATAGAAATCAAAACAAACATAGAAAGTTCAGAAAAAATTAAAAGATAGAATTTATGAGATATTTCTCTTTTTCTCTATTGTAGTCCCCTTGAGACTTTGATGAAAGGTTATTCTCTATCAGATTTCTAAAGTAATCTTCATATTTTTATTGTTCTAAGTTCAGAATTGTGTCTCGAACTCTCACCATTGTCTCTAACTCAGACTTGAATTCCCTCCTCTTCATCTCCTCTTCATAATTGCCTTATATATATTACAAAATTAGGGTTTCTATATTACAAATGGTTATTCATACGGTCATGTGGGTGACCATGTGTCTCAAAATTGCGATTTTACACATTTTTAGTTAGTTACATAAGTATAAGACATAGTCATGTATGTGACTTACACGGGTGTGTATCTTTAAACAGGCAAAAATAACGTCTTCAAAACTCTACACATTAACAGTTACTCACATTAGCATTTATCTCCAAAATAGCTCTACTTCTTCCATTTTTGGTCCTAATTTTACCAAAATTTCTCTTCTTTAATCCATGAAGGCATTTGAGACTTGAAAACACACTCGAATCAAAATAAGTACCAAAAACAACATATAACTCTCAAATAACAAGCAAAACACACTAAATATGCGCATGAAAACATAGTCCATTAAGTGTTTATCAACAGTACATCTATTCGACAACAAGACTTCATGTATGAAGGCTATAGGGATATACAGATTAGCTTTCAATAATGCCTTTGTTTTAGTATTTGAAAAAACCTTTTATATTCAAAATTTCTCTAGAAATTTGATTTGTGTTTTATGAATAATAACTTTTGGATAATTTTTTAACTTTGGAAATTATATTAACTTGTTTCTTAATACTAATCTTATTGCGAAGGATACATTTTCTAATGTTCTTTACTATATTATTTTGTAAGTTGATGCATTTTACATATTGTATGTCAATGATAATGTTGGGATTATAAAATGTGTTATGAAAGAGGATTCCTTTATTTTATAGCACCATAAATTAGGAAATATCTCCAAAAGAAAGAATTAAAAGATTAGAAAATGATGGAGTACTTGGTGTTCTAGATTTTACTGATTTCGACATTTGTGTTAACTGTGTTAAGGGTAAGCAAAATAATATGTCAAAGAAAGGTACTAATGTTGGCCCCGGGTCCCCGTACATAGTTTATAGTGACTACGTGTCGCCATTTGATATTTCTGATCATGAAATATGTTGGATATCTAAAAAAATTCTTGGTGGGATCGTAATCTAATTATAGGCATAAAATTAAATCATTTAAGAAATGATTTTTGCAATAAATTAAAATTTATAGGAAAGGTATATTAAAATTTATCCATACCAAAATGTACCAAGA
>JAOQML010042602.1:0-10657 GCA_027568935.1 Erythroxylum urbanii
GCTTTAATATTAAAAAGAAGTCATGGTTGTGAGATCAAATGAGAAAAGAAAGAAAATAAAATAAAATAAATAAACTTTAATAAATAAAGAAGTCACGTTGTAAGCATAATTTATAGTTGCTAAATCAAAAGTCATGGTCGTGACTAAGAGGAGTCACAATCGTGAGTAATAAAAAGAATTAAAATCACGGTTGTGACCAAGAGAAGTCACATTTGTGCTTCGATCATAGCACGATCATGCACTTCTATTATTTAAAAGGGCTAGTGCATGATCGTGTCCTCCCGTCTTTGAAAAGCTAGTGCATGATCGTGCTAGTGCATTATCGTGCACTCCTGAGATTTAAGGTGCATGATCGTGCACCTATGATGAGCACTTAAAATTGTAAACGTCATATCTCTTAATTTTGATATCTAAAAATTACAAAATTTATATCGTTGGAAAGTTAAGAGAATAACCTACAACTTTTATGAAGAAAACTTTGTCTGATTTTGCCTAAATTAATACATTTTATTTATAGAATTTAGAACACAATTTTTGTCCCCCTTTTCTCTACTGCCTATATGAGCTTCTATACATTTTCCAAAAGACCCAAATCTAACAATCACTAAACGTACATACATGAATCATAACATAACAGACTCCCAACATAATAATTCATTTTAAAATTATCCAGTGCCATCTAACAACTCACAATTTTATTCTCAACCACAATTAACAACTCATCACAAAAGAAAATTTTGAACATGTACAAAAGAGAAATTCTTCAACTCTTACTTTCATTTCTCAAACACAACCAAGTTTGTACATAACTTTAATTACATATCAAGGATCGAAATAGTAGCATAATCCAAAAATACAACATGAATGCTCATGCTTAATATGCTTGCAAATATACCAAATGTATTCAAACTAACTTAGTTACAAAAGATAGATTTCTTGGAGTTTGCCGAAGTTTACAAGGTTCAATGATCTGCTTGTTCTGCACCTGAGGAATGAGAAAAGTAATAGAGTGAGCTGCCAAGCTCAGTGGCTAATACTCTTATAGTCATTAGTGACGAGTCGCACACAATCAAGCATATATATATATATATATATATATATAATTTCAATCTAGCAATTTAAATTATCTACAGTTCTAGCTCAAAGAACTTATAGACAAACATGTTATCACATAAATCAGGTCATTTACATTCAGCCATCAAAACATAACACTCAAATGTGTGTCATGCTCAATTAAATCACAATGAAGTGCACAAACATAATGGCTTTAGAGAATCCCATAGAACGAAATGGAGAAACTGAAGTTTACACCATGGACGAAATGAGTTCGATTTTTAGGAGCTCATATGCTACAAGCAGGTAGTGGGGAGAAGGCGTTAAGTTATCGTGCACGTGATGAACAGAATGGTATCTCTCTTGCCTACACAAGCAAATTTCGATGCTCAACTCATTTCATCACATATTCATACTTTCATGCTTCTTATGCTTTCTTTTCTTTTCATTTATACAAACTGCAGTAAAATCTTTCTAGATATTACAAGATAAAAAATCATAGTGCATTTCCAACAATCATAATAATTCAAAGTCAAACAATTTAACCATGTACGCAAACAAGAATTCAGTCCATCATCACAACAACTATAAACATATTACCTTCCTAATTTATAAAAGGTCCACACTTAAGTTCACCTTTCCTCTTGCTCTTTCCTTGGATTTTCTTAGTTTCCTTCAAACAAACAAACCTTCATTCAAACTAATATACAAATAGAAAATCCATAAAGCTTTAATATCTAAAAATGAGCTTATACTTAATCTACTCATGGTTTATCTAAACTAAAATAACTAAGATCTAGTTGAAAATCCATGAAAATCAAGAATAGGTTTCTTGGTTCTCTCCTTTCTCCCTTCATTTTTAGCACATAAAACTCATTCTCTTTAGTTTCTTCTTCTACCGAAGCAAGAAGAAAAGATGCAAGTTACCTAAACTCAACTGAATCGTTTCCTTTTTCTTTCTTTCCTTCTTCTTCTTTTTTTGGTTCATTTTTCTCTCTCTTTTCTTCTTCTAGTTCTTTCTAGGATTTTCTTTCTTTTTCTTTCTTACTTCTACATGACTCTCTTTATCTTTCTCATTTCTTTCTTATTAATTTAAGACAACTTTTGTCTTTCCAAGCTTACCCTTCCATATTTGATTTAATGCCTACTTACTCGTTAACTTAATTCTAACATTTCTATTTAATTTATGCCAACACTTGTAAATAATATATATTCACAACTAAACTCTAATATATTCTAAGTTCTAAGAAAAAGTTTGGGGTCCAACAGTGTTTGCATGAATTAAATAGAAATGTTAGAATTAAGTTAGTGTGTAATAGACACAAGAGAATAAAAGAACAAGTAGACAATAAATTAAATGTGGAAGGGTAAACTTGGAAGGACCAAAAGTGGTCTTAAATAAATAAGAAAAGAAATGAGAAACAGGAAGTGAAGAGTGCGTAAAGTGTGTTGGAGACGCTAGGAAGAAAGAAAAGAAAAGCGTAGAAGGAACTAGAAGAAGAGAAGTAGAAGACTAACCGGAAAAAGAAGAAGGAAATAAAGAAAAAGGAGAAAAAAGAAAAAGGAAGAGGATTCTGCTGAGCTTTAGGTAACTTCATCTTTTCTTCTTGCTTTGGTAGAAAAAGGAACTAGAGAAAATGAGTTTCTTATGCTGGAAATAAAGGGAGAAAGGAGAGGACCAAGCAACCCATTTTGATTTTCATGGATTTTCAACCAGATCTTAGTTATTCTAGCCTAGATAAACTATGGGTAGATTAAGTATAAGCTCATTTTTGGATATTAAAGCTTTATGGATTTTCTATTTATATATTAGTTTGAATGAAGGTTTGTTTGTTTGAAGGAAACCAAGAAAATCCAAGAAAAGAGCAAGAGGAAAGGTAAACTTAAGTTTAGATTTATTATAAATTAGGTGGGTAATATGTTTATAGTTATTGTGGATGATGGGCTGATTTCTTGTTTGCTTTGAATTATTGCGATTGCTGGAAAATGCACTATGATTTGGTATCATGTTATGCCTTGAAAGATGTTACTGTATTTTGTATTAATGAAAAGAGGAAAAAGCACAAGAATCATGAAAGTATGAACATGTGATTAAATGAATTGAACATCAAAATTTGCTTGTCTTTGGGCAAGAGAGATACCATTTCATTCGTCACGTGCACGTTGACTTAAAGCCTTCTCTCGGCTGCCCGCTTGTGGCACATAAGCTCCTAAGAAATGGACTCATTTAGTTTTATTGTAAGCTTTGGTTTCTCCATTTTGATCCATGGGACTCTCTCAAGTCATTATGTTTGTGCATTTCATTTTGATTTGTTGAGCATGATAAGTGTTATGTGTTGATGGTTAAATATACATGATATACTTTATGTGATAACATCCTTAAATATGAGTTCTTTGAGCAAGAACTGTAGATAATTTAATTGCTAGATTAAAATGAGATATATATGTATATATGCTTGATTGTGTGTAGCTTGTTACCAATGGCTATAAACATATTACCTACTGAGTTTCATAGCTTAACCTATTATTTTTCATTCCTCAAGTGCGGAATGAGAAGATAATTGATCCTTGCAAGCTTTGGCAAACTCCAAGATGCCTACCTTTTGTAACTAAGTTAGTTCGACTATATTTTGGTAGCTTTAAAAGCATATCAAGCATGAGCATCCATTTATATTTTGTATTATGCTATTAAGGTGACGTTGATATGTAACTAAAGCTATGTACAAACTCTGTTTTGATTAAGTAATGGAAGTAAGAGTCGAAGAAGTTTCCTTTGTACATGTTCAAAAATTATCTTCTTTGTTGGGTCGTTAATTGTTATTGGGAAATGGAAATAGTATGTTGTTAGCTGGCCCTGGATAGATTTAAAATAAATTGTTATATTGGGAGTGATGTATGTACAATTAGTGCTTGTTAGATGTGGGGTCTTTTTGAAAAATGTGAAAAGCTCGTAATAGGCAAAAGAAGAAAAAAGGGACTCAGTTGTAGCATTAACCTAGACAGACTTAGTAGCTCTAACTTTCACGAATAAACTATATTAATCTAGGAAGAATTGGATAAAGTTTACTTTAGGAAAATTGTAGCTCGTCCTCTTAGCTTTTCAACGGTATATTTCATGTAATTTTAGGATTCGGACGAAAGAGATATGGCCTTTACATGATAACATCACAGGTGTTGGCAGAGGCTGCTATGCTATCCATGACAGAATTTGTATCTTGATTTCAATGATTAACTTGTATTGATATAGGCTGAATCAGATAAAGTTGTCTTCATAAAAGTTGTAGCTTATCCTCTTAGCTTTCCAATGGTATAAATTTTGTAATTTTTAGACATAAGAATTAAGAGATACGATTTTTACAATTTTGAGTGACAGAATCGTTCACTTGGAGTGCAGGATCGTGCTTGTGCACGAGGGTGATAGACGAACTTACAAAAAATCAAGATAAACACAGGTTTTTAACTTCTTCCAGCCATCTTCTCACTTGATCTCCACCCAGGCCTCTCGTAATATAGCCATGAAATAAGTACCGAGACTCAGGCCCTATAATTTTAATAAAACTCTGTCATTTATTACAAAAGGATGTACCTTTTAAGTTTGATGAGGGATGTAAGGAATCATTTGACAAGTTGAAAGAACTTTTGAATTTAGCATCGATCATTCAACCACATAACTAGAGTCAACCATTTGCGATTATGTGTGATGTGAGCAATTTTGCTGTGGGTGTCATCCTTGGTCAAAAATATGGAAAGATAACTTATGCTATTGACTACGCTTCCCGAACACTCAATCCAGCTTAATGCAACTATTCCACCATTGAAAATGAATTTTTATCTATTGTGTTTTTTATGGATAAATTTAGACCTTATTTGCTTAGTTCTAAAGTGATTGTGTATTTTGATCATACAGTATTAAGATAGCTTTTATCGAAGAAAGAAGCAAAACCAAGGCAGATTAGATGGATTCTCTTACTCCAAGAGTTTAATTTGGAGATCAAAGACAAGAACGGTGTAAAAATCAGTCGTGAATCACTTGAGTCGAGTGATGAAGGAGGAGGATTCAATACCATTGCAAGAATTATTTTCGGATGAACAATTACTAATACTTCAAGGTGAGGTTTTATGGTATGCTGATATTGTGAACTATCTAGTAAACCATGAGATACCTAATGATTTGAGTAAGGCTAAATGAAACAGGATAAAGAGTGAGTCGAAATATTATATTTGGGATGATCCTCAATTGTGGAAGTGTTGTTCTGACTAAGTGATTAGGAGATGTGAGCCTAAATATAAATATGAATCAATTTTGAAATTTTTCCTGTGGTGGTCATTTTAAGCCTAATAGCACTGCTAGGAAAATTCTTGAACGTGGTTTTTATTGGCCAAATATTTTTCAAGACTTCTTTATGTTCTATAAAGCATGTGAACAGTGCCAGAAACATGGTATTTTATCCCAGACAAATCAAATACCTTTATCTTCAATACTTGCATGTGAAATTTTTGATGTATGAGGCATCAATTTTATGGGACCATTTCCTTCTTCTTTTGGTTTTGTTTACATTTTGTCAGCTATGGACTATGTTTATAAATGGGTGGAAGGTAAAACTACCAGGACTGACGATTCTAAGGTTGTTGTAGAATTTTTCAAGTCTAATATTTTTGTTAGGTTTGGAAAACCAAGAGCATTGATTAGTGATAAGGGTACACTTTTTTGCAACTAATTGGTAAAAGACCTTTTAAAGAAGTACCATGTCACTCATAAGGTGTCTATAACCTATCATCTATAGATGAACGAGCAAGTAGAGGTGTTAAATAGAGAAATCAAGTTCATTTTTGTGAAAATGGTGAGCTTAAATCATAAGGATTTGAGTCAGCGACTTGATGATGCTCTTTGGGCATATAGGACTGCATACAAGACATTGATTGACATGTCTCCATACCGACTGATCTACAAAAAGTCGTGTCATCTTCTTGTAGAAATTGAGCACAAAGCCTTTTGGGCCATTAAGCAATGCAATATGAAGACGGATATGGTAGGTGAATAGAGGAAACTACAACTGGAAGAATTAGAAGAGCTTAGAATTGAATCTTATGAGAATGCAGAAATATACAAGGAAAAGATGAAACGATTTTATGATAAGATGATTGTTAGGAAGAATTTTATGGTTGGAAAAAAAGTTCTTCTCTACGATTCACGATTTAAGCTTTTTCTAGGTAAATTGTGTTCACGTTGAATTGGACCTCTTGTTGTTACTAATGTATTTCCACATAGTCCAGTTAAAATTGAAAGCTTATAGACAAACAAGAAATTCAAAGTCAATGGTCATTGACTGAAACCCTTCTATGAAGGATTCCAAATAGAGGATGTGGAAGTGATAGGGTTAGAAAACCCTCACTATGAAGACTAAGCAATGTGGAGTTGAGCCAACGAGGGTAAACAAAGATGCTGTCTAGGAGGCAACCCAAGGGAAGTTGATTTATGTCTTTTTATATTTTCACAATTGCTATTTTCCTTAAATGCCTCATTTCTTGCATTGGATGTTACATTGGGAACAATGTAAGTTTTAAGTGTAGGGTGGGGATCTTAGTTTGATATTAGCTTTTATGCATGTTTTGAGCTTAATTGTTGCTTATGTGACTTCTTAGGTGGTTTTAAAAATCAAATGAACAAAATCAAAAATTTTCTTGTTTTTTATTGCTTTTAAGATTATTTAGTCATAATTAAAGTGTGAATTTACTAGAAAAATCCATGGCAATCTTAGCATGTACTTTTTCTTTTATGATTGGTTAACGTGTATTATTCTTTAGAAGAGCAGTGATTAGTGGTAAACAAAAACCATTGAGGTTTTGAGCCGTATTAGACTGACACATTCATATCATTCTCACTGTCTTTGTTTTGTGTGACCTTCATGACATATACTTCCTTACTTTGCATTGATTTTCTATTTGAGACCACATTTTTATCACATGTATTTTTATGAAAATGATTAGGCATTATTTGTTGATTACGAGGTATATTAGCCAAATATCGTACCTGTTTATATGAATTTTCCTTTGCTAACCCCCTTTGAGCTTTGTTAGCCTTTTCTTTTGTATAAACCACATTTCATGTACCTAACCAAATGCCCTACCCAAGCCTTAAAGCTAGTGGAGCAATTGTTAATTCTTGATGAATGTGATTGTACAAAAGCCTAAATGTAGGGGTATGCATACATGTGAGTTAGTTCTAGTTGTTAAAATTCCATGTTATGAATCATATGTTGATGTAGCTTCTAACACTTTTATATTCTCAAAAAAAATGGAAAAGAAAATCAAAATTGTGAGTTTAAATAAAAGTTGCAAGGAGGAAATACAATCATTGTGAAAAGTTGTTAATTAATAGTTTATCCTCCTTAAGTTGTATTTATTAGGTGTTTGAATATATTGCATATGAGGAGGATATTGCTTTAGATGGAGCATTTTTTATGTTATGTTCATTTGGTTTATGATGTGAAAGTTGAATCGAGTTGGAAAACATAAATGTTGCATTCTTCATGGCTAATAGTATCCAGTTTTGAATGAATATTAACTTGTGCACTTGCTATCTTATTCAATGTTACTTTTGCTTCAGTAGCTTGATGGCTTTTATACTACACTACCTAAAATAGATCTCACCTTACCCTTACGCATATTATAACCCTATAAAAGACCTTTGATTCATGATGATGTGTGTGACTTTTAGTGGTGGAGAAAGGAAATAATATGCAAAGCTGTGGATTGTTGTGATTATGAATGGTGTTTGAGTGTACCTATGGAAATATCTTATTTAAATACCTTTTGAAAGTCATTCATCTTTACTTATGGTTATCTACTCTTAGGAAATATGGAAAATGAGTAAAAGTTTTGATTTGATGATTTTCCCGAGGACGGTCAAAAGCTAAGTGTAGGGGAACTTGATATGTGTTTAAATATTGATTCATTTGATATACTACAATTAGTTATTAATATCTTAGAAATGTTTAGGTACTCACTTTAGCTAATTGTTGATCTTAGGTACTTTTTGGAAGTAAAGAAGCTAAAGTGATCAGAAAGCATGTTATTGAAATCATCTTCTCAATTTCCTTATTATATTAATTTATGAAGCATGAAGAAGAAGAGGATTGAAAAAAGAAGAGGCAAGAGCGAATGTCAAATGAAGGATAATGAAAGAAGAAGTCTTATGTCCAAACATTGGATTGCATGGGCGTGAGAAATCTGTCACTCCTATGTAACATCACTCACGGTCGTGAGAGATCTCTCACAATCCTGAAAGGGCCATGCATAACTGTGCATGGCAATGCACGACCGTGAGACCATGCTTGGTCGTAAGAGGCTTGCACGACCGTGCAATGACCTTGTACGGCTGTGAATTCTCATATAATGAAAATTAACTTGAAAATGCTAGGTGTCACTCAGTTTAAACCTAAATTTTACTATATATGGAAGAGGGAGTGACGATAGAAAGCACATTCAGGGAGAGACCTAGCTGACAACACTCTTCTCCTATTTTCTCTTCAGTTATTCTTCGTTCTTCAATACCATAGTTGTGATGGAGAGGAAGGCCAATGGTGACAGCTTGAAGATGGAGTTGGAAGGCTAACTTTCCTAACACCGGTTCGGAGTTGCAATCAAGGCTGAGGAGCACATTAAGGAGATTATTATTGGGCATCGTTTTTACCTCTTTTCAGATTATTTATATTATCTTGTATGGTTTAATTGGGTATTATATGAGAATGATTTTAATGCTCTATTTAAATGTTTTTCGTGAAAACCCATAGCTAGAACTTGAATGCGATATGTAATAGTCGTGTTGAAGGCCATATGTGGCAACTAACAATATTAAATTGTTAGAGATAACATACTATAAGATAAATAGTTTGAGTTTGTGTGATTGTTACTAGATTGGTCTATTTTTCTCATTTATAATGCGGCTGTCCGGATAAACTTAAAGAGCTTATTCTAGGTTTCTCGACAGTTAAGGTTAATTAATGAGCTCTTCTTAATTAACTACGATATAAGGAAAAACCAGAATTAACAGAGCTTATTGTTAGTTCACAATCAATAGTCTTAAGAGAGGTGTAAAGACGATAATTCAACGATATATGCGAAATTGTGCTTAGGCAGAGATTAAACTAAATAACTATATCTTAATTCATATTGCTGTTTAATTTGTTTTGTTTTTATATATTCAATTTTACTTTGTCTTCTAATTTGCTTCAAACTGAAAACCCCCTATTTGCTTATGCAGATAATTTGGGAAATAATTGGAATTAATCTCTATGGAATTAACTTGGGCTTACCGTTAGCTATAATTTTAGTCTGGTTATTTTGGTAGTGTTATAACACGCAACCACATACATTATATTTTTCTTTATAAAGGAAGTAGTCAATCTTATAGACTAAAGTATGAAGATACTTAAACAAATATGTAGGTACTTGTTATGTTTAGAGAAGTCTTTATGATTGATCGATTCATTTGAGATCGAAGGTGAATTGCCTTGGAAGATTTCATTTGGTAACTATTGTTTTCTTAGATCTTGAAGAATATCTTGGTAATGCTTTCCATTTGTATCCTCAATATTGCTCTGAAAATTGTTGGTTGATTTTGAAATGACACAACAAGCTGTAAATTTTATGGAAGATCCAAATTCACCTTATTACATTCATCCTGCCAAAAATCATGGTTTAGTTATTGTGAAACCTTAATTAACATCAACGAACTATGTTACATGGAGAAGATCCTTTCTTTTTGTCGTTTCTATAAGAAACAAACAAGGTTTTTTTGATGGTACCATTCTTAAACCTACATCACATAGTTCATTTTTTTAGCCTTGGATTTGATGTAATCATTTACTAGTGGCATGGCTACTAAAATCTATATCTCTACCTATAACCTCAATAGTCTTCTATATGGATGTTACTAGTGAAATATGGCAAAAGTTACGTTAACAATACAAATGAATCTAGAATCTTTCACCTTAAGATTTTTTTGTATAATCTCACTCAGGGAATTAAATCAGTAGATATTTATTTCTCATAATTGAATGAGATTTGGGAAGAATTAAGGAAATTTAGGCCTTTGCCCTATTGCTCACGTGGAAAGTGTAATGCAATATGCATCTAATCATCTGCTGATGCTCAACAAAAGGATTATGCATACAAATTTGTGTATGGATTGAATAAGACATTCCAAATATTGAAATCTCAAGTAACTGTGATGAAACCCTTCAAAACTTTAGATCTAGTATACAATATGGCATTACATGAGGAAAATCAAAGAAGTTTGTCACTGCAAACTCTAACCTTCACAGAAGCTTCTACCATGGTTGTTAAAACAGATAAAATTGGAGAAAAATGAAACAAATAAGGAACCTCTAGTTTTGAGATCACTTGTAATTATAATGGGAAGCCTAGACACGTTAAAGCAATGTGCTATAGGTTGTATGGTTATCCACCTAGATACAAAGGTTTTAGAGCCACTGATAATAAGAAACCAAGCTATGCTAATCAAGTTGTTGGACCAATGGAGGTTGACAATTTAAATCCGTCTTTGTTTTGATAATAATAAAATTAAAGAATTGGTTAAGTA
>JAOQML010042628.1:0-25142 GCA_027568935.1 Erythroxylum urbanii
TTGGTTAGTTATAAAATATAAAAATACGAATACATAATAATTGAAAACTTAATATAAGTCTTTCTTTATTATCATGCAAAACTAATATATACTATTAGTTATAAAATCTGATGAACTAGTATATTAATTGCCATAATTAATGATATTAAAATATGATAAATTAACAAATAACACTCATATAATTTGTAAATTACCAATTACTCCTTAGTAACATAAATAATTGTTTATGTGACAAAAGTTTGCAAAGTGTTTTTTATGTCAATAATTTTAATCAAAAATAACAGAAAGGAGTATATGTCTTCTTAAGATAATGATTATTTTTAAAATACATAAAATTTTTTAAAAATCAATAAAAATATGAGGTCTCGTATGTTTTTATTCTTTAGTGCATCTTATCTCAAGTTTTTAAGCATATTAATAAGCAATTAATTAAACCAAATAGTTTATCAAAGTAGATTAATTGTGCATTGTAGATGAAACTTGTCATGTTAATTTTGTAAAAACATGTTTTTATTTTTAATTTATCATTTTTTTTCATCCTTTAATTGTTTATCCATGCCAAAAGTAACTTCGAATTAACCAATTAAGCAATTTCGAGATTAAGGCTTTACATCATCAATCACAATCAATTTGGGAGCTTCAACTCGTCTCATTAAGAACTAGTGAAAACTTAACGGTGATTGAGTTAATGCCCATCGATTACATGGGACTTTCTCGGGGAGTATACATGCCCATTAACTACTAGACTTTGTCATCTCTCCAAGTATAGTAGTGGAACTTATGTCATTATATGCCCATTAACTACTAGACTTTGTCATCTCTCCAAGTAAACATTTGGCACCGAATATGCACAAGGGTAAGCTTCATGTTTTCAACAAGAATAAAGCTTCTGCTATATACATAGCATGTATTAATGTATCCTCATTACTATGTACAGATACGAAATATCACATGTGTTGAGATATATATCTTTACTATGCTTGGACTGTTTTATGCAGGCGAGTCGAATCTATAATTTTCGAGGATAAGAGTAAGGTCAAAGGCATGGATTGCATGTTTTTGTAGCTTGACACATGTCGATGGTGGAACCCAAATGTCTACATTTCCTGTGACCGCAAAGGCCATTCCGTAAAAATTATAAAAGAAAGAAAGGGGACATAGATTGAATGATGGAGAATTTGGAAATCTTCTCAAAATCATCCAAAATCTAATGGTGTGAAATTTAAAGGACGGTCTTTTCACTGGCCAAAAATAGATGCCCTTTAGCTCTCTTTTATTTCATACACTTTTGGGAGCGTCTCATCCCCCTACTTTATTATAAAAACGTGATATCTATCAAGTTCAAGTTTTCTTTAAGTATGGGCTAACACTGACTGCTTGGATTGAAACAAACTCTCTCTCGAAATAATTAACAGTCTTGCATGGTTATTATGTCTGTATAAGCAATCTTGATAGAGCTCGTTTTTAGACCACGACCAGTAGCTAAGACTTGTAATCGGTGTCCAACAATGGCCATAATTTTACTTGGGAATGGTGCCAAAAAGAGAACGTTGTGTAGATCACCGATCTTTGGCAAGTCAAGAGCAACCTTTTAGACGGTCATAGTCTAATGTTTTCAAAACCATTCGGTCTAAATTGGCCTCATTAGATGCCCCTCGACTAGGTAAGGCGGTCTTTTATGGTCTTTGTCTACCAAGTCCTTGATCCGTTACATCGCTAACACATTGGAGTCAATATCAGGTTGTGAATGATTTAGATATTTCTTGTTCGAAATCAAGAGAAATGGAGTTGCCAAGATCAGTACAAGAGCAAGAGTGTCTATAAATGACCTTAAACGAGATGGTTTAATGCGGTGGCAGAGGGAAGATGAGACAAGTGGGTGACAAGCCACTGCTTAACGGTACAAGTGACGATCCCTACGTAGGAAATTGGTACTATGCAATAAAAAAATATATGAAATAACAGACCAACGACACACATTATTACCAACAAGAAAACGGTCAAAACAAGACAAGAATATGGGGTTTAACTTAGGATGCTTTGTTTTCGGCATTCACGATCATGTGCTTAGAGTAGTTAAAAAAAGGAAAAAGGAAATGAATTGAGGGAGTTCCTAAAGAGACTTTAGGGACACAAATTTCTAACCCTTTTCTGGCCCTCATCCCATCTTTGAAATGCTCTTTTTCTTTGCTTTGAATTTTCAACTTTTGGTTCTCAAATTGCCACTTCTGCGGTTTCCACTATCAAAAATTCTCTTGACATTAAAAAAATTGAAACTAAGTGACCATTCTATGCAAACTTAACTTTGCCCTTAAGGGTGGTTTTTTGATGTCAGGTTCAAAAGATTAATATAGAGGCAGAGAGGAATAAAATATGGTGGAAGAAGCACGAGCAATAGAGGGGCTTCTTGGTCTAAAAAGTTAAGTCTTCGTTAAGACGTTTGAGATTCGAGCTTTTACAGAGTGTCATCCACATCACACCCCACACTGCCACCGTTGTTTGCTTAGCTAATCCAGTCGAGGATTTGGTTCCTCTCTTTTTCTTTTTTTTTCCATTCATTTTTTACTGTAAAAGATTAGAAACCCAAGACTAGTGTCATGTGTTCAGGGAATATGTCCAGTGGCTTAACTCTCCACCACTCCGACCCTTCAATGTTTTGACTCAAATCTCTTTCCTCTCTCTCACACACATACCAAAATATATTATTTACACCACCCACAGCTTTGGAATTAGAATGGATCTTCTTATACAACGCAGTGTTCCTTACTGGGTTTTGGTTTTTACGTTAAACTTAGTTGTTATTGTTTACTTGATAGGGACTAAGCGTGCTTCTTTTGGTATTAATCTCAGAACTGACAAGTGACAATACATTGTATTAAATATGTAAAAATCTTGCATGTATGATAACGTTACTAGCATACGTACGGCCAAATCTCAATGCTTATGAATCTCCAAATTTTATGTCATTCACATCCAATTACCTTGTGATACAAGATACAAATAGCCCAAGTTGAGGCTTATTTTAGTTTGGGGCACTGTTAAATAGCATTTTGTTTCGCTAGACAAGCATTGATCACTGATTAAGGAATTACTGTATTCATATTATTTCTAAAATATTAATATTCCCAGAATATGTATGCCCAATGGCATTGGTCAGTTAGACCAATCTAAAGCTCTAAACTATAGGTTATTTTAACCCCTTAAAAACTTAAGAACAGTCCTTGAGATTCACCCCCTTGAATATTTTATCAAAATCTCTCAATACTTTAAGGGCTACCAGTAAAACAAAAATTACACTAAAGATCATGAACTAGGTAGGTCGTGTAAGGCATGTGCAACAAACACTTCCAACGCCGTGGTCCGCCCCAGATAACCACCAGAACAGCCGCCGTATCTTCAGTGTCTCCACTAATTAATGCCACCCCTTAATCATACTAAGAGTGAACATGACAAAATTTTGAAATAATGGAAAAATTCCAACGTGAATTGGTATCTGATCCAAGCGTCCTAATCTCTTGGTGCATATTTTGCTATTTTAGTTTGGTGTTATTTGTCTTCAGCATTTTGGTCCCCACTACACTTCAGCTATAGTGATCGACATCTAATTATCAAGTATTTTGCCAAGTTAAACAAAGGTTTTAGCTGGCAAACTCACCTGTACTTGATTAACTTATGCCTGTACGCTAGCTTACATTGCGGTTGAAAGAAAAAGGGTCATACTTTGTTGGGGTTCTGGAATACAAATCCCCTAAGCTAATGAGCAAACCTGTACGAGAGAAGTACTTAATATAACGTCTAATCAATGGCTAGATAATAGACAAACATGATATTTTTAGTTCTAAAGTTTAACATTATTTTTTTAATTTAAGTGCTCCAACTATTAATCTTTCTTATTTAATCGTTATAATTTATAAATAATGTTATATTAAAACTTTATTAATATTTTTGATAAAAATTTTGTACATTATTCTCGAAAGAAAATTATAAACGCTATCAATATAATTTAACTACAATTAAAAGTGATGTGCGTGCTATCTTAAATGCTAATTAAAATTTCTGTTAATGATATTAATAAAGTTCTAATGACAAGTAATTAACAAAATTTAAAAACTAAATTAAAAGATTTAATAATCTGGAGGACTAAAATAAAGGACAACATTAAATTAAAATATTAAAAGTATCTTTATACTTTTAATAATTAACCTAAAATGTTAATGTGAAAGTCAAAGACATTAGTTTACTCGTAATCAACCAATTGAATGATAGATTAATAATATATATTATTTTAAGCTGTATTTAATTTTTAAAATAAATATCTCCTTATTTGTTGTATAAATTAATAAGTATGAAAATGATGCAACTTATATATAACTATCATTTAATTATTTTATTTTATATTCTAAAATTCGCTCTCATTATTTTTATGGATAAAATAATTTACAAATTATGTATTTTAGATAAATTATTTAACAAATTATGAATAATGTACTAATTTTAATATATTTTCATTTTTAACCCACTACTTTTTTAAAGACTAAAGTGAGTTACAATTACTCCTATTCAAATCTTAAACTCTTCCGTACCTTCCTCCACTTGAACACATTAAATCCTTTATTTCGGTTATAATGTTTCAACCTTGTTCTATTAAATCTCATCTATATATTATATAGTTAATAAAATATGATAAGAATACCATAACCGAAACAAATGATCTGTTATCCCGCTTGAACCATTGTTAGATATTCCTATTTAGTTATCGAATTATCATATGAGCTCTAGTGCATGCAACATTCAACAGATCAACTAGGAAACTTGTCCAAGTGTTCCTAATAATCACCTTATAGTAATGTCTAGTCTATGCAGATCATACGCACTCCAAGTGATGATAGGATGGAAACTAACAATCAAGAAAGTGCCATATCAACCAACCTGTCACGAAGCAACAAACTAAAGGGGCATCTAGTGATTCATATTTCTTTAAGTTCAGCAAGTTTGTCTTCGCAGTTCTTGTCTGCATTGGCTACCCATTATCTATTTAATTAAGCTTACTCGAACCATATTCTAATTAATTACCTCATAGTCAGTCCAAATTAATTTTCTTAAGAGCCGTAATTAAAATTTTTGTTATCAGACTCTTGAGAACATTTTGACCAATAAAATGAAATAAATTTGAGTCAGAATTTTCCCTTCGGGACGTAAATTGGTTTATTAACTATTATCCCTCCTCTTTCCAAATTTTCTTAACCCAAGTAAGATTTTAATTCATGATGGTCTTGAAGAGATGGTATCCATGATTAGCGTATTGTCAAGATAATCATAATACTCGGTCAATGTGAAAAAAGGGAGCATATTTTCTAAAGAAAGACGCCCTAAACTAGCAGAAGAATCTAAATATCTGGCATTAGTCGTATGAAAGCATGCATATAAGTTGCAAAACGAAGGAGCGGTATCGTCTAAGCATCACAGCATCCACTAAGATTGATATCTTGATTACAACCCCAAAATTTCTAATAGATTGTTTAAGAAGATTTCACGCATTTGGCATATCAAGTATAAGTTCTAAATGATTGTCAAAGAGGATTTTGTTCTTCACAGGCTTGATTTGAATCTTTGTATACGATAAGTGGGGTTTACAGATTCCAATATGGTTTAGTGGGAGCAAAATTTATATTTGGCATAGGATCTGAGTGGACCAAACCCTTTGAGTTGCTCTTTTTTATTTTTCATATGGATAGAAGGGATGTCAATTTCATGACTCTAACATCAAACATGTAGAAAAATGTGGCAACCCAACAACCTTGTAGTTCTACCTAAAAACCTAACTGCCTTGTAGTTGGTTGGGCATACTCCAACTACCATTACAAGTCATGAAAAATTTCAAGGCCTAGCGATTTGATTCTTGACCGACAAATCCAATATCCAAGCCCATAATAGTTCTTTTGGGTCTGGTGCTCCTAACAACGAGAGTTCACAATTGGATACGGATTTGATACTGTACACGTGGCAGAATCAAAGGTATTTAGGAAATGAGATGTGGAATTAGGAACAATTTTTTCAAAACCAAATAGGAAGTTAAACCGGTAAGATAACAGATTTAAGGTTTAAAAGATTCAACCGGTATTAGACATCTATGAAATCAGTTAAATATTGAATAAAATTGAAGAATTTGATAAATTATTGAAAAAGAATGTCTTTGGTTATAAAAAAATTTCAAGTTTAATTAAAAAAAGAGTGTTAAATAAAAACTAATTGGTTTATTTTCGTTTATAAAAATTGATTAGTTTACAAAAACTAGTCGATTAATTAATAAACTGATTGTTTTTTAACAATAAAATTATTAAACTAAATCAAACCAAAAAATAAAAAATTGAAACAAAAAATTAACCAATTCAAAGTTTTAACTATAAAATCGATCGAAACAGTTCAGTTTTTAAAACATTGGTTAAGATCTCGAGGTAAAAAATCGGAAGATATTTCTCAAATCTCTCTCTTAATGAATTGGTTAGATAATATGAAATGTTGCATGGTGCCATGTGAAAAAGCAAGACAGAAGTATTTATAAGTGTAAGAGCTTGCCATAAAATTTTTGTAAAAGAAGAAATGATAAGAAACTCATCATGTAGAAGTGACTTTCATTAAAAAAGAAACAAATTAGCAATACCAACCTCTTAGAATCAAAGATTCCCAACAACATACCTTCTCTGCAATTTCCTTATCTCTACTTTTGTATGCCTCAACTACTTATGCTTTATACACCCTAAGTAGCTTATGTTAAAGATTATCCCAATTATCCTCAATATCAAAACAATTCAATGCCCCCGTCATATGGACAATCATTAATTCCCCAAGCTCTATATAACCACCCACCAAAATAACTTTGTAAAAATATATTTCTAAGCCCCAATAATCTTATATACCAATTACATATTAAACTTGGTGCAAGAAAGGCAATAACAATATGGAAACCAGCATGAGTAAAGGATGAGAGATCCTTTGTCACCTATGCTAGTGCCATTACTGGAGGCTTACAAAATTCTCCTAAGTTAGAATAGAATTGCATTTGTGCCTAACAAATAGTTAGATCCTCTACACTTGTAATGTTATAAGCCATAATTGACTAGTGAATATCATGATGGAGCTCTTGGGCATTCAGTAGATGATTTTATCACATTCCAAGACAAATTGAGGCTCTTTTTGAAGAGTATTTAGCCAAAAATTGATGAAAATCGGCCAAGCTGATATGTGCTTAATTATTGACACATTTAATCCATAACATTTAGTGATTAATGCTTTCAAATGCTTAAAACATTCACTTTAGTTCATATTCAGTTTTAGGTACAATTTGGAAGCATAATGGCTAAAGTGAGTTGAAAGTACACTTTTTGAGCCATCTTCTTGAGATTCACGTTCAACTGTATTCATGGAACAAGAAGGAGAAGGATTAGAGTAAGAGAAGACAAGAAAATGCCAAGGAAGATGACGAGTAAAGGCCAAGAATGATTGCTCGTCGGCATGACAAATTTTTCATGGTCGTGACTCATCTCTCATGGGTGCCAAGGAAGATCAAGAATGAAGGCCATGAATGATTGCTCGTCGGCATGACAAATTTGTCATGGCTGTGACTCATTTCTTACGACTGTGAGCTTTAACTAAGTCATTCACGGCTGTGAGCCACCAAGTCACACCCATGATTTTGCCACCTGTCTACCCTAAAAACCTAGTCTTTTAGTATAAATACATTGTGATGGCATAAACATAAACACATAGCATTTTTGGGTTTTGGGAATAGGAGAGCCAATAGAGAGCATACCATTTTGGAGACCCATGGAGGCTATAGAAGGCTAAGCTTCCTAACACCGGTTCAAAGGTGAAATCGATGCCTAGGTCATGTTTAAGCATATTTTCTCTTTGTTTAATGTTAAATCTCTCTTTAAAGATTGTTATTGTTGTTCGATGTTAAATGATTTGGGTATAGCAAAGATGATCTTAATGTGTTCATTGGATTGTTTTATTACAAACCCATTGCTATAATCTTTAATATAATTCATAATAGTTATGTTTGAGATTTGATTGTAGTAACTAATAATCTTGAATCATTAGAAACAAAGTAACTTAGGTTAGATAACCCAAGCTTGTGTGGTTACTGGCTATATTGATCCATTTTCCATTTCTTAATGTAGCTGCCCAATTAAATCTAGAGAGCGTGTTCTAGGTTATTTAATATTTAGGTTTAATTAAAGAACTCATTTTAATTAAACATGACCTAAAGGAAAATTGGGATTAGCAGAACGTGTTGTTAGTTCACGATCAATAGTTCTAGGAGAGGTGTGAAAGCATTATAACAATGAAATGTGTTTAATCGTGTTTAGGCTAAGATTGATCTAAGAACTGAATTTTACACATATTCAACACTTTTATCTCTTTTGACTGTTTACTATAATTTGCTCTCATTATTTTAATTTTAATTTGTTTTCTCGATTGCATTAATTCTAAACCCCCCTTTTATTTCCTTAACATTAATTATTTCCATTGCGAGAATTAATCGAAAATTCCCTATGGATATGATCTCAACTCACCACATTTATAAATTTTTAGTGCGTAAAGTTAGGTAAATTTTACAATGCACTCAACATACACTGTCAAATTTTGGCGTCGTTGTTGAGGGATGTGGTGCTTTATTTTTTGCTTTTCATTTTAATTGTTGTTTTGTGTATATATTTGTTTATAATTGTTTCTTTTAGTTATTTGTTAATCTTTAAATGTTTGTTAGTGTTGGTGTATGGTAGTTACCAGATCTTCCTATAGAGAACCTGTGCAACTTGATCTGGAGATCGAATGGACATTGAGAAGGTTATGACAGGAAGCAAGAACGACTACGAGAGTAGAAAAAGAGCTTGAAGTCACAGAAACAATAATAAATCTAAGAACGTTCAGGGAGTTGGTTGCACCAGACTTAACCCAAAGGCCTTTATGCATTACATTTCTTAACTTTGCTGAACATGTTACCTTTTAACTTAAGTCTAGATTAATACATTTGTTTCCTAATTTTTATGGTCTTATTGGTGAGGATGCTCATAAGCATCTCAAGGAGCTCGATGTGGTATGTCTGAGTATGAAGCCTCTAGGGGTGACAGATGAGTAAATCATGTTGAGGGCTTTCTCACTGAAAGATGTAGCAAAGGATTGGTTGTTTGATCTACCTATTAGGAGCACAAACACTTGGATAGAGGTGAAGAGACTATTTTTAGAAAAATATTTTCCATCATTGAAGACAACAAGTATACAAAAAAAGATCTATGACATAAAGCAACATAACAGAGAGTCCCTTTATGAGTACTAGGAATGCTTCAAGAAGCTATGTGCTAGTTTTCCATACCATAAAATTCCATAGCTACTTCTTATCGAGTATTTCTATAAAGGATTGTTACTGATGGAGAGGAGTTTAATTGATTCTGCAAGTGGTGGGGGAATATGTGAGAAGATTCCCATCAAAGCTAGGATTTTAATTGAGTGCATAGTCACTAATACTCAACAATTTAACACTCGCAACGATGTTCGCTATATAAACGAGATAAGTACTTCGTCCATTAAACTACGTTTATATGAGCTGACATCTTTTGGTAGATAAATTACAGTTGGATAGGCATATGTAAAAGCATGTGGAATATGTTCAAACATAAGCCATCCGACTGATGAGTGTCTAACATTGCAATAGGGCAATATGAAAAACGTGAATGCTACAGAAGGAAATTTTCCTAACTAGTACAACCCATACTCCTAGATGTAAAACCTAGGCTAGAGGGATCATTCCAACTTGAATTACAGGGGGAATAGGTAATAAAATTACTTCTAAAATAGGCCACAAGGATCAAAACAATTTCAACCAAGGCCACAAATCTCCTATTCCAGTTTAGGTACATCTCTGGAAGACTTTATCAAGACTTTTACTTCTAACAATCTTCAATTTTAATAGGGTGTGCAGTAGCTTCAACGGGGTGCACAGTAGTTTCAACAGAATGTGCAACAATTCCAGCAAGATGTCAAATTGAGTATATAGAAATTGGAAAACCAAATGGGTTAGATGGTAGTGAAGATCAACGTCTAGAATCACAAAAGGGAGGAAAACTACCTTGTCAACCTAAGGTGAACCCAAAGAACGTCAGTGCCATAACTTTGAGGAGCGGTAAGGACATTAAGCTTCCTAAGAGGACCCCACTGAGGATTACTAATGAAGAAGATATTGAGAAGGGGATGGAAAATTGAGAAAACCCCCCATCTAGCACAAAAGTAAACTTTGAAAGCCTTAATATCATTAAGACCAATTAGCCACCTTTTCCTAGCTGATTAACAAAGCAGAACAAGGAGGAAAAAGATAAGGAAATTTTAGAGACTTTTTGGAAGGTAGAAGTGAACATAGTTTTGCTAGATACAATTAAACAAGTACCGAGGCACGTAAAATTCCTCAAGGAATTATGTACACATAAAAGAAAGCTAAAAGGTAGTGATGGGTGAGAACGTGTCTGCAGTTTTTAAGAAGAAAAAACCTCCAAAATGTCAGGATCTCTGTATGTTCCCTATTCCTTGTAAGATTGGTAACACTGTGATTAATATAGCTGTGTTGGATTTGGGAGCTTCAATTAATGTTATGCCTCATTCAATTTATGCTTCCTTGAATTTGGGCCCTTTGAAAGAAACAAGTGTTATCATATAATTAGCTGACCATACAAATGCTTACCTTGATGGTGTAGTTGAGAATGTATTAGTGCAGGTAAATAAGTTGGTATTTCCAGAGGATTTTTATGTTGTTAATATGAATGACAAAACTTCATACAATCCAATACCTATCTTATTAAGGAGACTGTTTCTTAATATGGCTCAGACAAAGATAAATGTTCCTAAGGGCTTCCTCACGATGAAATTTAATGGGGAAGTGATTCATTTTAACATTTTTTATGCCATGAAACATCCTCATGATGATCATTCTTTTTACTCTGTTGATTTGATTGATCATCTAGTATAGGAAATGTTTAAATTGAGTTGCAAGGATCCTTTAGAAGCAGTCACGACTGAGTGTATGGAAGCAGAAGCCAACAATGATGTTAAAGTAGGAGAAGAGTTAGTTAAAATGACAATTACCTTGGAATCATTGGATAACTCTCTAAAAAGGTATGATTTGGCCTCCATGCAGTTACCCGAATCTCACCAGAATTTGTTACCTTTTGATGAGCAGGTACCTAAAGTGGAACTAAAGCCACTCCCAACCCACCTCAAGTATGCCTATTTGGGAGATAAGCATAGTCTTCTAATTATCATTTCGGCATAGTTGACTTCAGATCAAGAAGACAAGCTGATTTGAATGTTGAGGGATTGGATAGACGATTGCAGATATCCAAGGAATAAGCCCTTCTATATGCATGCATCGTATTTTGTTGGAGGAGGATGCTAAGTCCACAATAAGGCAAGCTCAATATAGGTTGAATCCTCCAATGATAGAAGTCGTGAAGAAGGAAGTGCTAAAGCTTCTCGATGCTGGGATCATTTACCCAATCTTCAACAGTAAGTGGGTAAGCCCTGTTTAGGTGGTTCCAAAGAAGTCTAGAATCACAGTGTAACTAATCAGTAAGGTGAGCTGGTTCCCACCCGAGTGCAATTCGGGTGGCGATTTTGTATTGACTATAGGAAATTGAACTTAACAACTCGTAAAGACAATTTTGCCCTTCCTTTTATTGATCAAATGCTTAAAAGATTGGCTGGTTATGAGTATTATTATTTTGTAGACAACTTTTTAGGTTATCTTCAAATATCGATCTCACAGGAAGATCAAGCAAAGACCACCTTCATATGCCTATTCAGTACATTTGCTTACTAGAGGATGCCATTTGGATTATGCAATGCACCTGCCACATTCCAAAGATGTATGGTAGGCATTTTTTTTAGTATGCTGAGCAAATCATTGAGGTATTCATGGATGATTTTAATGTTTATGGTTTTTCTTTTGATGAATGCTTAGAGAATCTTGCTCTTATCTTAGAACGATGCATTGAAACTAACCTTGTTCTTAATTGAGAAAAATGTCACTTTATAGTAGATCAAGGTATAGTTTGAGGGCATGTTATATCTTTTAGGAGTACAGAGGTAGATAAATCTAAAGTTGATCTCATTTCCTCTTTACCTTACCCCTCAAATGTGTGGGAAGTGGGTTCTTTTCTTGGTAATGCAGGTTTATATTGTAAATTTATCAAGGAATTTTTAAAGATAGCTGCACCGAGTGTAAGGAGCTTTTAACAAACTTAAGGAGCTCTTAATATCCCCACCGTCGATTTAACCTCT
This sequence comes from Erythroxylum urbanii, assembly GCA_027568935.1. Lineage (NCBI taxonomy): Eukaryota > Viridiplantae > Streptophyta > Magnoliopsida > Malpighiales > Erythroxylaceae > Erythroxylum > Erythroxylum urbanii. The sequence continues at coordinate 12,331 of JAOQML010042628.1, forward strand.
GAATTGGAGCCTACCCTTCGAGATCATGTGTGATGTAAACGACTATGCAATGGGAGCAAGTCTAGGAGAGAGAGTGGGCAAAGCTTTGCATGCCATAAATTATGCTTCGAAGACTCTTAGCCTAGCTTAAGTTCTACAACCAAAAAAGAACTTTTATCTATAGTTAAAAATTTTGGTCATATTTGCCAAGTGCTAAGGTAATTGTTTATTCTTATCATGTAGCTTTGAGGTACTTACTCACAAAGAAAGAAGCAATGCCGAGGCTGATCAGATGGATTCTCCTCCTTTAAGAGTTCAATTTAATGATAAGAGATAAGAAGAGAACATAAAATTTAGTTGCCGATCACCTTAGTCACATGAACAAGAAGGAAGATGACATCCCTCTAAATGAGACATTTCTAGATGAACAATTATTTTTTGCCAAATTGACACCTTCATGGTATGCAGATATTGTGAATTTCTTAGTTACTAACAAATTATCTATTGGTTTGTCAACAACGCAGAGGGATAAATTGAAGAATGAAGTGAATATTACGTTTAGGATGGTCAGTATCTATGAAGGCATTGTGCAGATCAAGTCATAAGGAGGTGTGTGTTCCATCTCCTTATTAGTTGCTAACATCCTTTCTTGAACAATGTTTCCATCTCCTTATTGCAAAAATGAGTTCTTCTACTACTGATGATTGCCTTTGACATCCCGAACCTAGAAAGGATGTTAGCTTTAGCAAAATATGCAACAACTTTGGCATCATTAGTTTTGGTGGCTTTAGCTTCCACCCATTTGGAAACATAATCTAATGCAAGAAATATATAATTAAAACCAAAAGACAAAGAGAAAGGTCCCATAAATTTAATACCCCAAACAACATGAATGGTGTTTAAGTGTACTTATGGATTTATCTTATTTCAAGACATTTTATTCAAGTCTACCTCTAGATTGCTCAGTTTCTAAAGGTAATGAATGTTGATTAATCATGAGTTGAAGCGTTGAATGTTGAGTTCTTGCTATAGTTTTAGAAGTTATTTCTCTTTTCTTATGACTATCTATTTTTAGGAAATATGAAAAATGAGTAAGTGTTTTAGTTTGTGACTTTGATTTTGATGATTTGCCTAAGGATGGTCAAAAGATAAGTATGGGGGAATTTGATATGTTTGTAATTATTGATACAGGTAATCCATGACACTTAGTATTGATACAGGTAATCCATGACACTTAGTGATTAATGCTTTCAAATGCTTAAGACATTCACTTTAGTTCATATTTGATTTTATGTACAATTTTAAAGCATAATAGCTAAAGTGAGTTGAAAGCACACTTATTGAGTCATCTTCTTGATATTCATACTCAATTGTCTTCATGGAACAAATAGGAGAAGGATTAGAGAAAGAGAAAACAAATTTGTCATGGCTGTGACTCATTTCTCATGGCCATGATAAAAAAGTCATGGGCATGACTCATTTCTCATAGCCATGACAACTTTTTTATGGCCGTGACATTCCACGTAATGCCCATACAAGAGAGGCTCACGGCTGTGAGCCTCAACTAGGCCATTCACGGTCGTAAGTCACCAAATCACACATGTGACTTTGTCACCTATCCACCTCAAAAACCTAGTGTTTTAGTATAAATACGTTGTGAAGGCAAAAACATAAACATATAGCATTTTTGGGGTTTCAAGAATAGGAAAGTTGATAGAGAGCATACCATTTAAGAAACTGATGGAGGTTATGAAAGGCTAAGCTTTTCAACACCGGATTGAAGGTGAAATCGACGTCCGAGTCACAGTTAAGCATATTTTCTCTTTGTTTAATGTTGAATCTCTCTTTAAAGATTGTTATCGTTATTCTATGTTGAATGATTTGGGTATTGTAAAGATGATCTTAATGAGTTTATTAGATTGTTTTGTTACAAACCTATTGCTAAAATCTTCAATATAATTTGTAATTGTTATGTTTGAGATTTGGTTGTAGCAACTAATGACGTTGAATAATTAGGAAACGTAACTTAGGTTAGATAACCCTAGCTTGTGTAGTTACTGCCTATATTGATCCAATTTTTGTTTTGAAATGCGGTTGCCCTCTAGAGAGCATGTTCTAGGTTATTCAGTAGTTAGGTTTAATTAAAAAGCTCATTTTAATTAAACACAATCTAAGGAAAAATCGGGATTAGCAGAACGTGTTATTAGTCCACGATTAATAGTTCTAGGAAAGGTGTGAAAGTATTATAACAATGAAATGTGTTTAATCGTGTGTAAACTGAAATTAATCCAAGAATTAGATTGCACACATATTCAACATTTTTATCGCTTTTGATTCTTTGTTATAATTTGCTCTCATATTTTAATTTTATTTTGTTTTCTCAATTGGATTAACTTAAAAACTCCCTTTTATTTCCTTAACATCAATTATTTCCATTGCGAGAATTAACCAAAAATTTCCTATGGATACGATCCCAAGTCACCACATCTAGAAATTTTTAGTATACAGAGTTAGGTAAATTTTGCAGTGCACTCAATATGCTTTGTCATAAGCATTACATGATAACCTATTACTAATGCATAGTGGATTGACAATTAATATGATTGTAACTAAAGAGGTTTTTAAGTATAAAATGGAGGATTTCAAGGGTCTATGAGGACTTTTATTGGATAATTAAGGGAAATTGGTTAACAAGACCAAAAAATGAGTAAGAAAGAAATAATATGATATTTTATGAGTTCTACGTAATGATGCAAAAATCAAAATGGATCGACTATTTCGATTGAGTTAAGCACGATCAGGACTAGTTTTTGGTTCAGTTTTTACTTTTAGCCGTTATAAATGAAAACTGATTGGTTTTCTCTGAACGTGAAGAACCGATTATGTCTTAATCTTCTTCGACACCCAAACTAGTAATTGCACCATCTCCTCGGGTTTGGCAATGACTAGCTTCCACTTACGCTGAGCATCAAAAATACCACATGGAATGCCAAATCACAAAGATCAACTCAAAAATCTTACATCTAATCTCACATGCATTTATACCTCAATACCTAAGACAACATCCAACAAATTTTTACAAGCCTTAAGCTCCGACTTACTTTGCCGCACATAGGTGAGGCCGCTTTGACGATGGTAGTGGAGGGTGAAGATTGAAAGAGAAACAAGAAGGAGAGAAAAGGAATGCTAATAAAATTTTTTCACTAACCTTGCCTGATGGCTCTACAATCTCTAAGCAAAAAGGTCTTCTTGCTGAAGCGGACGAACATTTTAGGAAATTCTATGACTACTCAAATTCATTAAAATCTCCCTTGTTACTATCATTTATGAAGAAGATAATTACGCACGAGCAATCTGACTTACTTATTAAGCCCATTGGTGATAAAGAAATAGAAGAAGTAGTCCTTCAGACAAATCATAATAAATGCCAAGGCCCGAACGGTTTTCATGGCTTCTTCTTTAGAAGACTTCAAGGAATTATAGTCCTATGGTGAAAAGAGCTATTAAGGAATTCATCTCTACAACCATTCTTCTTAAATAGTTAAACATGACTCACATCTACTTCACTCTTAAGAGATCTAATCCTACATCTTTTGAGGATTTCAAGCCTATTGCATGCTCTAATTTCCTCTACAAGGTAATTTCTAATATTCTAGCTAATAGACTGAAGCTAGTGTTGAACACTCTTATCTCAAATAATCAAACTACTTTTATGCAAAGTACAATGGTTGGTGATAATGTATCATTTGTTCAAGAGCTTATGAAAAGTTATCAGAGAAAAAACTCCTCCCTTAATTTTGTCATCAAAGTTGATTTTATGAAGAATTTTGATTGTGTTGAATGGGGTTTCATATAACAAATCCTGGATACTTTAGGATTCCTTATGGTTTTATTAAATAGATTGAGGCTTTTATAACTTCCCCCTCCTTCTCAGTCTTGATTAATGGTGAACCCACTGTGGAATATTTTGTTAGAGAAGGAATCACAGTGGATCAAATGGCTCGACACCTATGTCCTTAAGGGGAACAATATTTGGGCCATTCCAATTAAAACCTCCTTTTCTTAGTTCCTGGCTTAATTGCTTAAGCTAAGGGCCATATTGGAACCAACTGTGTTCTGTAAAATTGGTAATGGGAAAAAGGCTTCCTTTTGGTTTAATAATTGTATAAGTCGAGGCCTTCTAATCAAAATTCCTCAAGATGTGGTTAGTTGGAACTCAATCCCCGATCACTCTAAAGTTGACTCTTTTCTAATAGGGAGACAGTAGGGTAATTTCTCTTTGGAATTGCAATATCTCCTTCTTAATTACATCCTTAATCTTGGAAGCAAGGATTCTTATCAATGCCTCAAACAACCCCTAGGTATCTTCAATTCTTTAAAATTTAGGGATTGGATGGTCCCTAAAACCTCTAAGGTTAAATGGTCCTCAATTGTATGGCTTAAAGCTTTCATTCCTAGTTACTCTTTCATAATGTGGTTAGCTACTTTGGATAAATTGAGCATACTAGATAGAATGCCTTACATAGCTACTAATACTACTTACATTCTATATGGATGTTAAGTTGTCATTTTTGTGCTAATTTTGGGGATACATCTCTTTAATATGTTGAAATTATTATTCAAAATTAATAGACTTGTTTCTTAATTGTTCTCAGATGATTTTCAACACATAAAAGATGAAATTGGATCAAAAAGATGAAAGGAAAGTAAAGACAATTCGAATTCATAGCTGGCAGAAAAATAATTGACTAAGCGTGGGCACGTACAAGGAAAAAGATTATCTGCAGAATCTGATTTGAAATCAGATTCGATCCACCTAAGATCTTCATGATTTTGGGAATAAAGTTATTGCCTTACTAATGGGGATCTATGACTTGAATATGTGGGGAGTGTATTTGCTGAAGATTACTATAAGAGGGAAGAGGGAGGAGATTGAAAATCATTAAAAGGATTCACTGTTCATGTTGGAAGGTAGTTTTTAGTTTTTACGTTTTTGCAATAGTTCTTTTGGTTTTTTTGGGATTTTTCATATTTTTCTAGAAAAAGACTAGGGATGGAGACTTTGTATTTTTCTATTCTTTGGTTGGTTTTTACTTTTGATATGAGTAGCTAAATTCTTCTTCTTGGTTGAAGGAAACCACGTTATCATCTAGTATGTGTGAGATTTCTAAATAAAGTTTATTTCATTGATGAATATTAAGTGTCTTCCGAATTGCTTTTCATGATTGAATTGATTGATTTCTAGGTTGCGCAACTAGGAATTGATTTGCTTAATTTATATCCAGATTAGTAGGATTTGACGTTCAGTCTTGCTAATCCAAAGTGGCAATTAGGATTACCATCTTTACGTTAGAGTTTGGAAATTCTAAAAAGACACTTAACTTGATTAAATGCATGTCATACGTGTGTTGTCTTGTTCATTGGTTTCTTAGTTCTTAAAGCTACTAATCAATTAAACTTAAGATTGTATCTAAGTTGTTAACTAATAAGAATGTTTAGAATAAATGTTTCTATTCATTTAATCTTAAGAGAAAACATTACCCAATGAATGTTTGTTAATGGACTGAGTTTTATATCAAGGATCCATATTAGTTTGATAACGTAGGTGACCTGAAACCAAGGTTTGTTTACTGAATTTCCAAATATGATTATTTTTGTTAATTTTCAATTTTCCATTTTTAATTTATTAAATTTACATCAATTCAAACCCCCCCAAATTTGTTTTAGTTTTCAATTCGTATAACATTTACCGTTAGAATTCCTCGTGGGAATGATCTCAACTCTTCACTAACTACATTTTTCATTACTAGAGTTGATATTAATTTAGTTGCAGGCCACAACAGTACCAAAATTTGGCACCGTTATCGGGGAATTTCTTAACAGCTTTTCTAGTGTTGTTTTTATTTTTGTTTTTGTTTTTAGTTTCATTGCTCTTAGTTGCCTTGTTCTGTTTGTTTTAGTTTTACAACTTTTTCTGATTTTTCGATCTTTTAGCAACATGGCTCACTATCATTATGATTTTTCATATTATCCTTATTATGATGATGAGTTTCCATCTGTTGCTACTTCCAAGTTTGACCATCAAGTGGCGGATTTCACATCCTTAGCTGTGCAGGTACCGAGGGATGACCAACAAGCTAAGGTATGTGAAGTTTGCTCATTTTTTGGTTATCCTTTTTGTACGTGTCCTGTTTTGTAGGATACACAAAACAAGACACACAGTACAGGTTCGCTTATTCACCGAGCTATTATCAAGAGCAGTCCTACTTCCAACCAGATGCTCCACTGCCATCACTATCACCACAAGCTAATAAGATATCTTTGGAGGAGATCGTAATGAGTTTGGTGACGAGCACTCTTGAATTCTAGCAGGAAATAAGGAGTAGCTTGAAGTCCTTAGAAGATCAACTGAGCCATATAGCAGACGTGGTAGGGAGCATGGAAGCCTAAGTGTTTGCAAGTGTTCTTAGCCAACAGGAGAGTGATACTGAGTAGTTGTGCATCCCTTCAAAGAGTGGAGATTATTTGGAGAACCTAGAAGCAATAAAGAAAGAGCAAACAAACTTAGGAGAGGGAGAGGTTATAGTTCGAGAAAAGATGGAGGAAGTGCAACCTCTTAAGGTAAGCGATGCAGTTCATGTTATCGCTAACCAAATTTCATTTCCTTTTCCTTGTTGTTTACAGGTAACAGAAGAAGAACAAGAAGAAAAGCAAGAAGAAGAAAAGTCGCTAAGCATTATGAGTTGAACAACCTGTAGGCAAGCGAGCTAAAGATCAAAGGTGGCAAACAGGATGTTGAGTCTCCATACCCATTGGCGTTACTCTTACAGAGACCATCTTAGTGTGAGAAGGGCAATGCCCGAAAAGAGGAGTGGACATTAGAGTATGAAGGTGAAATGATGAAGTTCCACTCATTAGAAGTCTTAGAGGATCATGTTGAGAAGGAGTTGACTTCGAGGGAAGTTGCTCCACTCTCCTCACTAAGTCTGAGCATGCTACCTGTTGAGCTCAAGCATCTATTCGATAATGGATGATATACATATGCCAAAGGTCAAGCTTATGACATTGAATAAGTGCTTGATAGGAGGCACCTCATCCGTATCCCTTTTTGTTGTGTGTTTTTCTCTTTTATGCATATCTTTTCGGTGTTTGCTTTGAGTGTTTTACTTGTTTTTTTTAGTTTGTTTTGTTTATAGGCATTTGAAAAGGAAATTGCAATCTTTCACTTCAACACTGCTATCTGTGTTTTCAAAGCTGCAATCATTCATTTCAAAGTTGCATATGGCTTCTTCAATTTAGGGGAGTACTTTTGTTCCCATCCCTCTTTTGTACTTTTATTGCTTTTGGACATTGAGGACAATGCCCATTCTAAATGTGGGGGTGGGGCAAGTGTGAAATTTTTGCACACTTGGATTGTTGTGAGTTTGATGGTAATGATGAGAATGTAGTAAGTTGAATGATTTCGGTCTTTAGTTAATAGTTAATTATGGTACAAGAATGATGTTGATGCTTTTGATTTGAGGAACTTCAATTGACTCTTGAATGATGCTAACTTCAAAGTTTTTCGTTTTCTTTTTCCTTTGTGTACCTTGCATATGTTTGGTGACTCTTGTGTATGATGTTTGGTATTTAAGTGCATTTTGTATAGCTTGTCATATGAATGTGGAATGGGATGCTTACAATGTAATGTCGAAAAAGGAAAAAGGGCAAAAGAAAAAAAGAAAAAAGAGAAAAAATTAAAAATAAGAGTGATTCACGAAGGATAGCCTATCCCATTACAAATTTGGCGTCCACCCAACCTCCATTAAGCACCATGACAAAGTCAACCACGGCTGCAACATCAACCCCACCAGTACCTCTAATATCGACACCAACACCAGGTCCCTCCACACGAAATCGAACAAGGAAGGGTAAACAAGTGGAAAACTGTAGTTAATGGAACTTAAGAAGTGGAGGCTTCATTTCTTTTCGATTCCCGGAAGACAATAAATGATTTCAGCCATTCAGCCAACGCAAAATTTATCCTTGTAAGTATATGTTTACTGATACTCTTCAAGCCTTACAAGTTCATGATTCCTTTGAACAAATGATGAGACTAATTTGCTAGAATGTGTTTGCTAAAATTGACTGCCATGCATATGTTGAACTAATGAGAGAATTTTACAGCACGTTCCAATTTAATTCTCATGAAGATTTTGATTTGTTTACTAAAGGAATCGTAGAATTTAGACTTATGGGGAAGGAATTTGCTTTGTCTATTGCTAATTTTAATGTGGCCATAGGTTTTGTTTTAGCTAATAATGTTAAAGATGAGCCATTTCTAAGTTCCCAATGTGATTATCATGATGATTTTAATGCATCTCAATTGTGGACTTAATGGTCCGTAGACCCTAATCCATATAATGCTAGTGTATCTAAGAGTTCGTATTTGAAAAATCTTGTTTTCAAAATTATTCATCGACTCTTAGCATATAATTTTTTAGGGTGTCTGGATTCAGTGGGAAGACTTACCAAAGTTAAATTTTACTTTTTGTGGTGTATGGATAGAAAATTTCATGTTAATTTAGGTTTTTGGTTTCTAACGAAATTTCAATTTGTGTTGAATAAAAAATATAAACCTTTGATATTAGGATCCTACATCACTCAATTGGCTATCAATTTAGATTTATTGGACCCTAACAATACTAATATGCTTGTGGCTTGTGCTATAGAACCCTTGGATATAAAATGTTTGTACAATATAGGGATCGTGGACCTCAGTCATGGATGGATATCTTTCACTAATCAGGGTCCAACTATCCCTTTCAATCCATGTCCAGCTACAAGAAGTTAAGTTGTAATAGATGCACAACATAGCTACCAACCTCCCCGAGCCAATTTGGATGATCGTCCCAGTCAACTAGAACATCAAATGCACCGAATGGAGCATAATTTGATGGCATACTAGGAGCATCAAGGATTCCAATCTCCTCACCCACCAACTCCATGATTTCTGACTTCAACAAATAGAGAAGCATTCTTTTCTATCTTCTTTTCTATTTTTTGCTTCTTTATTCTTATGTCATAACATTGAGGACAATGTTGGTCTAGGTGTGGGGGAAATATATGGAATACATGTGTGTGACTATGTGGTCTTGCCTTTCTTTGATTCTCTTTTCTTTATATTTTTTTTGTTCTTTGCATGCTTGTGTTGTGTGATGAGCAATGAAGCTTTCTCATATTAGTTTAGATGAGAATGAGTGTGTGCACGAAATTAAACTGGGCTATGTGAGTCTAAGGTGAACCATGCTAATTAGTTGCAATAACTGGTCTTCTACGCTTAGTCAAATTTTGACATTTGAGTGATTAGGTAATATGTGGAATTAAAGTGAACTCTTGAATTAAACCTGTGAGCTGATTTGAGCCTTAATGACATCATCTTTATGTCATTCTATTTTCTTATATTGTGTGATGATCTTCTAATCAGGCTTGCCTTTAGAACTTGCACTGAACCAGATTGAATTTGTTTGACTACATGGTTTATGGAAATGATTAAGTTTTTCTTTGTTTTAAACCCCTTAGCTTAAATGACCCATCAATTTAATTTTTCCCTTGCAAACCCCTTTTGAGCCTTTAACCCTGTTTGTTTTTGAATTAATCACCTTACATTGAAACCCAAAAACCCTTTAGCCTTATCCTATCATAAGTTTAATGAAGTACTAAGTAAGCATTTAATGTCTATAATTTAGGGACTTTTGTTTTGTATTGTATTCTGAGATATTTTTAGAGGTACTTCTACTCATGTTTTGTTGATATATGCTACTATTTTTGTTTTATTCAAGTAAAAAAAAGAGAAAGAAAAAAGAAAGAAAAGAAAAATAACAAAAAGAAAAAAATGAATGAAAAAGAAAAGAATAAAGCATAGTAGCATTAGTTAGTAATGAGTAGTTGTAGTCTACTGTATTCATATGTTTATCTCAGAATTTATAGTTGCTTGTCCCTTTTACTTGGTACTCGGTGAATGCTTGTGATTAACCCTTTGCCATTTTTACTTTACTCTTAAAACCAGCCCTATTATAACTCATAATAAAGTTCTTCTGATCTATGAGCTCATGCAATTCAAATGAATGATAACTGGTGAATTTGCAAGTTTATGGTAATGCAATCTGTTAGAGGGAGATTTGAGGGAAACATTTTAACCTTAAACACTTGAGCATAAAGAGAGAAATCTGTGAGAAAAATTCACCTTGGTTTCATACTTGCCTTTGAACAAGAATGTTTTAATTTGACTTTGTTTATTTATCGGTGAAAAGTAATTATCATGTGTGTTGCAACCTAAGTTTTGCTGGCCCAAGTTTAGCGGATTGTGTGCACTTAATCTTATGAAGGACGAATTGATAGAGTGTAGTGATTTGGTATATTTGCTCGAGGGCGAGCAAAGGTCTGGTGTGGGGGAATTTGTTAAGTTGTCATTTTTATGCTAATTTTGGGGATAAATCTCTTTAATGTGTTGAAATTATTATTCAAAATTAATGGACTTGTTTCTTAATTGTTCTAAGATGATTTTCAACACATGAAAGATGAAATTGGATTAAAACGATGCGAGGAAAGTAAAGACAATTCAAATTCACAGCTGGCACAAAAATAATTGACTAAGCGTAGGCACGTGCAAGGAAAAAAATTATCTGTAGAATCTGATTTGAAATCATATTCAATCCACTTAAGATCTTCATAATTTTGGAATCAAGTTATTGCCTTACTGATGGGGATCTATGACCTTAATATGTGGGGAGTGCATCTGCTGAAGCTTACGATAGGAGGGAAGAGGGAGGAGATTGAAAATCATTAAAAGGATTCACTGTTCACGTTAGACGACAGTTTTTAGTTTTTACGTTTCTGCAATAGTTCTTCTGGTTTTTTTGAGATTTTTTGTATTTTAAAAAAAAGGACTAGGGATGGAGACTTTTTCTATAAAAAAAGAATAGGGATGGAGACTTTGTATTTTGCTATTCTTCTGTTGGTTTTTACTTTTGATATGAGTAGCTAAATTCTTCTTCTTGGTTGAAGGTAATCACATTATCGTCTAGTTTGTATAAGATGTCTAAATAAAGTTTAGTTCACTGATGAATATTAAGTGTCTTCTGAATTGCTTTTTATGATTGAATTGATTGATTTCTAAGTTGCGCAATTAGGAATTGATTTGTTTAATTTATAGCCAGATTAGTATGATTTGACGTTTAGTCTTACTAATGTAATTAGGATTACCATCTTTACATTAGAGTTTGGAAATTCTAAGAAGACACTTAACTTGATTAAATGCATGTTCTGTGTGTATTGTCTTGTTCATTAGTTTCTTAGTTCTTAAAGCTATTAATCAATTAAACTTAAGATCGTATCTAAGTTGTTGAATAATAAAAATGTTTAGAATACATGTCTCTATTTATTCAATCTTAAGAGAAAACATTACCCAATAAATGTTTATTAATGGACTGAGTTTTTTATCGAGGATCTATATTAGTTTGATAACGTAGGTGACCCAAAACCAAGGTTTGTTTACTGAATTTCCAGATTTGATTATTTTTGTTAATTTTCAATTTTTTCATTTTTAATTTCTTAAATTTATGTCAATTCAACCCCCCAATTTGTTTTAGTTTTCAATTCATATAACATTTACCTTTAGAATTTCTCGTGGGAATGATCTCAACTCTTCACTAACTACATTTTTCATTGTTAGAGTTGGTATTAATTTGGTTGCAGGAGACAGTAATACCAATGGACAAGAGGTAGAGTTTAGGGACCATCTTTTCTTCCTTTAATCTTTCTAAAGTCATTTAGAGTAGAATACGAAACCTCTGCCTGCAACCTAGTATAGGTGGTAAGATTATGGATGTTCTTAAAAAGCTCCCAAAGATGAAAGGTTCCCCCTCGTCTAGTAAGATGGTTTTTATCGTTTCTTTAGCTTAAACTATTAAAGAACTATGGAGAGAGCAGAACCTAATGAAATTTCAAAGTAAGATTCACACTAGGGATGAGATTTTGTGCTCCCTAATTTTTGGAATTAAGGAGCAATTACTTTGTATCCAAGGATCAAACAGAGTAAATCATAACCTATTAGCCTTGTAGAGAATTAACTAGTGCAATCAATCAGTAATAATCAAAAGCAAGAAACCACTTACATAACGAACAGGTAAGCTAAGCAAGGTGGTGTAATTGGGAGAATCCATCTCTGTGGGGAGAACTATGATGAAATTCATCAGAGAGAGGAAGAACTATTTGTAGGCATCAACAAATTTTTAAGGCTTATCTTATGAGTGGGTGGACGTTGTATACACCTTAGAGAGGAGTAGGATGATGGAATCCCTAATTTGGGCATTCCCTTTGGGGGCTTAGTATAGATGAAGGACTTTTCCGTATCAGTAAAACCACTAAAATTGTAGGGTAGAACAGACAAAAGTAAAAAATATTGGAATACCTAGTTGAGTAAACGATTGAAGAATTTTGTAACACAGGCAATGATATTGTAGGGTTTAACAATATTTCAACAGAAATCAAAGGAGCTAAGAGCTCAAAGGAAGAGGACGATTCAAGGATTCGATTTCCCCATAAACATTACATGCAATTAGACTTTGAAGAGGAGTAGGGAGATGGAATCCCTTATTTGGGAATTCCATCTTTAGAGGTTTCAACAGTTGTAGCAAAGTTTTCTCTTTCCTCTATCTCTATGGTGCGTTTAAGTTGTTTCCCAGAGCTACGTCATTTTTGTAACATCCCCTCACTAATATGAAGGGTATTTTAGTCATTTGCAATGTTTAGGAGTGTTTATAGTGTAGTGACATATTCATGCATTCACATGC
>JAOQML010042718.1:0-25136 GCA_027568935.1 Erythroxylum urbanii
AAATTGCTAAGTGACTGATAGGAGTCTTTCAGTAGTAAAATTGTTGTCCAATGGCAATGGAAATTTAGACATAAGCAATTGGGAATATTTGAAGTGAGCCATTGGAAAGTGGAGAGAAATTGAAGTGAATTGGGAAGAAAATTTATTAGCCTATGGGAGTGTGACACTTGTCACACATTTAACTTATTTAAATGTATGTGATGCCATGTGGAGTTTGTAGTGATTGCACGTAGCGCTACTTAATCTTAGGATATGTGTCGGAATGACCTATGGGCGTTCCGGTGCGTACCCTAGGGTAATGGGGTGTTACAGTATGTGAGTAATATGCGTGTATTGAGCAATGGGTGTTAATGAAGATACATATCAACAGCTCTTTCATGTGTATGGAGTATTTTAGTGCAATGGAGTATAAGTTTTTGTTAATGGTGGCGTGAATGCAGATGTTGAACAATTAGATAATCTATGGCTGATTTATTTTACACAAACGTGGGTGGTTCTTTAAGAAAAAGGTTGCTAGAATTTTGTTGATTATTTTATTGATATAGTCGTGACTGTGTTTTTGGCTCTTGCACGAATTAATCTTGCACGAATTAATCTTGCCGTAGTGGAGTGCAGAAAAATTTGGGAAGTTATTCTTGTCTCTTTCTCGAGTGTTTTTATTTACGTTAAATTTTATTTAACCACTTGAGTTATTTATTTAGTGTTCTTCAGTTATAATATTGTTGAGTAAAATCCTCTGTCGAGGTTAACACGAGTCGATTGTGTTATTGGATGTGAAAATCTTTCACGGGAGGTGAGATTGAGAGATAGTATCAAGGGTTGAGTGGTGTCGGTTCAGTAAAACCTTGGGTAAATCTATTGTACTTCGGTGAAAGTTATTAAGCTGGGTAGGGGCCCTGCAGACGTAGGCAAGGTATCCCAAATTGCATTACCAAATTTCTGGTGTCATTTATTATTTCTCTTTTGATTGGTTTTGTTTTTGTTTGTGCCAGAGACTACCATGATAAAATCGAAAAGTTTGCAAAACTATTACCGATTGTTATCAGAGCAGGTCACCGATTCAGAATTTGGTAGCAAGTTGGTGCAGATCCTAGTTTCGCGAACATGGCTACTAGAGAGAGTGCATCGATCACTAGATCACCACTGTTGGATGGTTCCAATTATCCTGCATGGAAATCACGGATGAGGGTCTTTATTTAGGCACAGGGAACAAGAGCATAGAACTCGGTGTTACGTGGTTGGATGCATCTGATGATTACTGACGATAGTTCTAAAAGATTCATCTGAATGGACAAGAGCCTAAGAAAAGAGGGCATTTGGAAACTCACAAGCAATGCATGCAATTTTTAGTGCTGTTGATGAAGGACGTTTCTCAATGATATCAACCTGTGAATCGGCTAAACAAGCGTGGGATGCTTTGCAGACTATTCATGAAGGGTCCAAATCTGTAATATCGTCAAAATTACAGATGTTAGTTATGCGGTTTGAAGAACTAGAGATGGATGAAAATGAAACCAATGGGGACTTTCATGAAAGATTGCGAGATATAGCAAATCAGGCGTATCAACTCGGAAAGAAATATTCTGATCAGAAACTTGTCAAGAAGATGCTGAGATCACTCCAAAATTTATTCCGAAAATTGCAGCAATAGAGGAAGCCCACTATATCTAATGATCTATCATTGAAAAGATAATCAAAATTTGTACAAATTTCGAAATGAATCTTTTAAGGAGTAAGCAAGAAAGAAGCAAATGATTGACATTACAGGTTAAAACTCAAAAGGGTGAAAGGAAGGTGAAGAGAATTAAATGTCATGAGTGTCAAGGCTTCAGGCACGTTCAAGTCGAATGTCCTAACACTTTGAAGAAGAGAAAAGGAAAATCCTTTATTAGCACTTGGAGTAAGAATGAATCCGAGAGTGAATATGGTAGTGAAGAAGAAATAGTTAATGGTGATGTGTTAGTTACTTTACATAGCAAAAGTCCAGTTACTTATTTAACAGTAATCGAGAAGGAAGTAATTGAAGACGAAAAATTGAGTAAATTAGGAAGTTTCAGAAAAAACATAAACGATTTAGCTCGAAGCTCGATCTCAGATTATGACAGTGATGAAAGTGGTTCAAGTGATAAAAAGAAGAATATTTATGAGACGTACAGATTAATGTACGAAAAATGGGTAAAAACATGTAACAAGAATGAAAGATTGAAGGAAGATAATCTCTCCATGAAGAACACCATCCAAGAGTTAGAAAAGAAATTGATGGTAGCTTTAGAAGAGCTTGGTGAAGTCAGACTGAAATTAGCAAGTACTGAAAATGATTTGAGAATGCTGAATGGAGGCACAAAAAAGTTAGAAAAGTTGATTGAAATCGGTAAGGTTAAAGGGGATCTTCAAGGCATTGGTTACAAAGGTGAGTGCGGAGAAAAATGATATGTCCAGATCTGTCTAAGAAGAAGAAACATCTGTTGGACCAATGGAGGTTGACAAATTAAATCCTTCTAAGTTTTGATAATAATAAAACTTAAGGAAATAGTTAAGAAATAATTTCAGGTTAAAATGAAGTTGATGAGATGGAACACTAGTCGACTAATGCTGGCACAAGTTGACTATTATGTTGTTGATGAATTACAAGTCAGATGAAAATTAGATAAGTCGATTTATGAAGATCAAGTTTGTAATAATGAGTATCAGAATTAAACAACGTGGAACTCATGAGAGAAGATCTTGCATGAAGAATTCAAATACGTATCTCAACAATCAAAGATTGGAGATTTTATAAGTTTTGTCAGTTGGAGAACTGGACAAGTCGACTATCATGTTGCAAGTCGACTATCATCAATCAGACCTGTTAGTTGGATAAATGGACTAGTCGACTATCATGCTATTAGTCGACTATTCGAAGAGCGGAGCTGAAAGATTCATGAAAAACATTTGTGCTAGTCGACTAACACTTGGAAGACAAGTTGACTATAATGTACTAGTCGACTATTACATACCGACTAGTTGACTATCAGTTATAGCTGAACAAAATTTGACTTTGTCAATTGATTTCAAACGGGAGAATATCTTCATACAACGGCTAAGAGCGTTCTACAATGGCTAGGAGAGTTCTACAACATCTATAAACGTTTTGAAGCCTGCAAATAAAGGACTTTAGTTCAGAGAAATGATTACACAAGTTCTAAAAGAAGCATACTTGCTATAGTTCAAAATTATCCTCATATTGCTCTCAATTTGCTCTTAGCATATTCTAATTGTATTCAGCTGTACTGAGCTTTACTACTTCATTACTATCATTGTTAATATTGTGATCTGAGTGATTAGAGAAGAATCGCTTGGAAGATAGGATTTGTGCCGGGAAAACAAATCATCTGTAAGGTGTAGCTTGAGCCGAAAGTCAAGTTGATTGAAAGAGTTTACACTGAACTAAAAAGTATGTAGTAAAGAGCTTTGACAAAATCCTAAGTGGGAGCTTAGGTAAAGGACGTAGGTTTTAGCACCGAACCTCTATAAACATTGTGTTTGCCTCTCTTCTCTACTCTTTTACATTTCGATTTGGTTTGTTTTGTGTGTTTTAATTATCTGTTTTGTAGCCCTTTGCGAAAAGATTAAAAGATATATTCAACCCTCCTTTTAGATTGTTTTCAACATCAAGAAAGAATCAAAGATTTATTCCCAAATGTCATTTTTGCGGAGTTATCGGGCACATAAGGACAAAATGCTACAAGTTACTGCAGATGTTGTTTCAAAGAAGCCAAAATCAAAGGAAGGTTAGAAAGGGTCAAGGACAAGCACAAAGATGGAGTGAAGGAAAAACAAGAAAGTGTCCAGATTCACAGTTAGTTATTACTTTTGAAACAACTATTGAAACTAAGGATAAGTCAGTTACTTCAGATGAAGAAATCAATCAGACAGTTGATGACCGAGATAATGTGATGAGAAATAATCCCAGTTTGAATTTCTTCGAGCACCAGGACTATGTGCTTTACATTTTTGAAGTATAGTTTGTTGTTTTTTATAAAAAAAGGAAAAGAAAAATAAAAAATTATTTTCTTTAGTTCTTCTTTAGTTTTTATGTTGCCATTGTCGTCCCATCTTTTTAGTAGTTTGCATTGCGATTTCTATTTGGCTCCACCAAAGACTTTTCAGCTCTCTTATTAGTATGGGTCTCTCTCTCGAGTATCTCTCTCTCTTTCAAGCATATCTCTTGGTGTTTTAAATGGTAGTAAATTATCATCTTGGTGTGCATATGATTCTTCCGCTACACCTACTGTTGATTTATACGTTTCTTTATTCGTTGAGATTGATTATGTTGAAGGCATTCTTCGTTTTGACACTTTTGTTTCAAGAGGAAGACATCAAATTGTTTTTGGTGACTGTTCAATTCAAGGGGAGATTTTAAGGTACCTTCATGACTATTTATCTTATTTTTTGACATCTTTTGTCCCAAAGGGGAGAAATTTAGATGATTGGATTATTGTTTCTTTGGATGTTCTTTACAACATGATCTTGGATTGAGGGGGAGTTCATATGAATTGTGAATCTAATACTTATATGTCAAATTATGTTATTTAGGGGGCATTTAGTATTTCTGACAAATATGCCAAAAAGGGGGAGATTGTTAGATATATGGTATATATCTTCTAATTTTGTTTTGACATATTTATTATTAATTGGATCTATAAGATATTATTTGAATGATGATAGGTAATCATATATCTTTCTTTGACATAGATTCAAAAATAAAAAAGCTATCTTGTATAATATTTTAGATGTGATAGAACTCTATCTTGACTACAGATTTGATTGATTATGTGATGTGACTGAAGGGTGTTGTCGGAAGTTTTTTATGATTTAAGTTGATATACGTAAAAGAAGAGGAAAAAGGGATATAGCTGTATGTTTATGTTTGTGAATTAAGTGACCTTATGGAGAATATATGATAGTGGGTTTTTGGTGTGCAAAAGAAAACAACCTATGGTTATGTGTGAGTTAAAAAGGAATTAGACCTGGGTTGTTGTTGTGGGAGTTAAAAAAGAATTACACTTACGGATGATGTGTTCTTAGGTGAGAGTGTGAGTGTCTTGGTTGGCTGTGTGTTTTTTTTTATCTCATAGGTATGTGCGCAGTATGTGTGAAGTGAGTTGTTAGTGAATAAAAATCTACAGCATATTTGATGAGTGTGTGTATAGGGGTGCGTATAAAGTGAGTGCAGTGGGTGCATGTTTCTGTAGATAATTTACTTGTATACTGCTTAAAAAAATTAAATGGGATTTACGGATTACGTCTTGTGAGTGTAGTGGGTGCATTTTTTAGCTGATTATTTACATGTGTGTTGCTTGGAAAAATAGATAGGATTTACGTCATCCTAAGACTAATGGGTATGTGAGTAATATGCGTGTATTGAGCAGTGGGTGTTAGTGAAGATACATATCAAAAGCTCTTTCACGCGTGTGGAGTATTTTAATGCAACGGAGTATATGCTTTTGTTAATGGTGGCATGAGTGAAGATGTTGAACATTCAAATAATCCATGGCTGATTTTTTTTACACAAACGTGGGTGGTTCTTCAAGAAAAAGGCTGCTGGAATTTTCTTGATTATTTTATTGATATAGTCGGGACTGTGTTTTTGGCTCTTACTCGAATTAACTTTGTCGTAGTGGAGTGCATAAAAATTTGGGAAGTTATTCTTGTCTCTTTCTCAAGTGTTTTTATTTACGTTAAATTTTGTTTAACCACTTGAGTTATTTATTTAGTATTCTTTAGTTATAATATTGTTGAGTAAAATCTTTTGTCAAGGTTAACACGAGTCGATCGTGTTAGTGGGTGTGAAAACCTTTAACGGGAAGTGAGATTGAGAGATAGTATCAAAGGCTGAGTGGTGTCAGCTCAGTAAAGTCTTGGATAAATCTATTGTACTTCGATGAAGGTTATTAAGTTGAGTGAGGGTCCCGCAGATGTAGGCAAGGCTTGTCAAACTGCATTACCAAATTTCTAGTGTCATTTATTATTTCGCTCTTGATTGGTTTTGTTTTTATTTGTGCCAGAGACTACTACGATAAAATCGGAAAGTTTGCAAAACTATTATCCCTACGGTTTTTCAATTAGCATATTGCTCTGTCATATAATAATTCACAACATGGAAATGGAGAGATAGTTCGGAAAATAGAGAAGATTAGCTATAACCTTAAGCTCTAGAGTAACTAGAATAATCGCTCCCAATTTCACTCCTTAGCTTCATAAATTGTGCAAACATAGTTTTAAGTTCCACATATCCTTCTCTATCCTTTTTGCTTTGTTTTATGCTTCTAGGAATAGTTTCTCGTTTCTAATCCGTGCCTCTCAGATTCTTCACATTTTCTTTGATTCTATACAACTAAGCCATTTTCGTCAAGGAACATATGCTCTGATACCAAATGTTAAGTATATTTTGATGATAATGAATTAGAGTGCAAATAGTTGTGTTAACAGAAATAAGAAGGAAGCCAGAGGAGAGAGAAAAGAAGAGAGATACGTAAAAGGAGAGAAAGAAGGGAACAGAGATACATAGAAAGAATTTTTGAACAAGAAGACAATATCCAATCTGTTATATCCTCACTATCTGTTACTATAATGTCTTAAATAGACATAGGGATGATTAGTATAATGGTTGGTATTTGATAACAACGATGTGGGTTTATTTAAACGTTGCGTTTGTTATTTAGCAATGATTATAATATTTTTATACATAACATAATTGCATAAAGATGACAATCACAAAGATCTGGGTACTTGGAGATCGAAGTTTGGGCATCTGGGTTGTAATTTGTGGGTTTAAATAACGATAAAGTATGTATCATTTAACTAATTAGTTTTTGTTTTGGTTGATTCTTGTTTTGTTCATGGAGCAATTGGTAATGAGGAAGTAAATAAGAGATGAACTAGAAAGAACATGTACAAAGGAATAAGGCAAAGGCTGTGGGGCAAATGGGTGGTGAAGAAAGTTACACACACCTACGATGAAGCCACCAAATGCATCCAAGACAAAAAGCCAAGCTCAACTTCCCCCCACCTCCGACAAAGAAACGTTGCTATGAGCCATGTTTTACTAATGACTTTTGAGCCACCATCAACGCCAATAGAGTTATATGGTCGATTTTCATTTCAAGTTTAAGTTGCATAAATAAATAAAATATATAATAATATTGTTGGCCCCGGGTCTCAATTCCTATATCATGACGACAAGACACCAAAAATTAGGGTATTTTTAAAATAAAAATAATTATATATAAAAATAATATAAAAATAAAGGAATTTAATTCCTTGGTGGGAGCAAGAATAAATACACAAACAATTAAAATAAAATAGTATAAAATAAAATAAACATAAAAATAATTTGGATTGGGCATTAAAAGAATAATTAGCAAATGAATTAACGAATTAAAAACAAAATGCAGAAGAGGAAAAGTCATGGGCGTGAGTTTTCATTTCTCACACCCGTGAGACAGGGTAGTTGCGATCGTGACTATTAATGAACAGTAGTGAAATTCCGAAGTTCGTCGCGATCGTGCTACTTCAAAACATCATAACTTTCTACTTCGAAGTTCAAAAATTACAAACTTTATGTCATTGGAAAGTTAAGAGAACGATCTACAACTTTTATGAAGATAATTTTATCAAATTCTGCTTAGACCAATCTAGTTTATTCCTTAAAGTTTCAGAACATACTTTTCATTCCTTTATTCTCTTATTTTTCTACTGTCAATAAATATGACTATTAACTATAACCAAAAGACACAAATCCAACATTTAAATTCATACATACAAAACTCCCTTTAAAACAATTTACTAAAGAAAACCCATCAAAAGATCATCACACAACCAATAATCTCCCAGCTATAATGACAACTTAATAAGAAAGAACATTTTTGCACATAAATAACAGAGAATCTCTGCAACTTTCACTGTCAATTTTCAACAAAATAGAGTTGGTGCACATCGTCATTCTTCTTATCATAAGCCAAATTAGTAGCACAATACAGAAATTACAATCTCGAATGCTCATGCATGATATGCTTCTAAATACCAAAAGTTTCTAAACTAACTAGTTACAAAAGTCTAAAATTCTTGAAGTTGTCAAGCTTTACAAAGGTTCAGTGATCTGCTTTGGTTGTAACTGAAAATGGAAAATTTTGTGGGGTGAGTTGGGAAGCTCAGTGGTTAATATGTTTATAGCGAGTGATATCGAACCGCACACAAATCAAGTACACACACACACACACACACACACACACACACATATATATAGTGTTATTTTAATTTCAACAAATCACAACATTAACATTCTAAATTTGAGAATTTTACGTAAACATGAATACTTCAATCAGAACATAAAATCAATTTATAATCAAATCATAAAACTCAATTATGCTCTATACTCAACAATTTAGGATGCAATGCACAAACATAATCGCTCGAGAGAATCCCATAGAACGAAAATGGTGAAATTGAACTTTACACTATAAGCGAAATGAGCCAATTTTTTGGAGCTCAGATGCCACAAACGGGTAGCCGGGAGAAGGCTTTAAGTCAACGTGCACGTGACGAATGAAATGGTATGTCTCTTGCCCACATAAGCAAAGTTTCATATGCATATATATTTCATAACATATTCATATTTTCATGCTTCTTAAATTCTCTGCTTTGCATGAATACTAAATTGCAGTTTCTTTCAAAGTAAACATGATAACAAATTCATAGGACATTTTTCCTACATTCACAATAAGTAAAAGCAAGCATTTAAGTACATCTACAAACAAACAATTTTTAGCTCATCATTACAAAACTATAAACATATTACTCACCTATTTACTTGATATTTCCAAGATCAAGTTTGTCTTTTCTCTTATTCTTGCCTTCGATAATCTTAGTTCCCTAAGAACAAACATATTTTCATTTAATCATTATAGATGAATAAAGCTTCCATAAGCTTAAATATTCATGAATGTGTTTAAACTTAATCTATTCTTGGTTTGTCTAAATAGAAGAACTAAGATTTAGTCAAGGTTCATAAAAATCTAAGGAGAAGAATTTGGTTCTCTACTTTTCTCTTCATTTTTAGCACATAACCTATCTTCTCTACTTCCTTCTTCTATCAAAACAAAGAGAATATTAAAGTTTACCTAAAAAAGAAAACTCATATGATAATCTTTTTCCTCTTTTTTCTCCTTGCTCTTTCCTTCTTCTTCTCTTTCTATGCTTTAGTTTTCACCTTCTCTTCTTTTAGTTTCTTCTACAACTTTCTCTCTTTTTCTTTCTTAACACTCACAACTCTCTTCTCTTCTTGTCTTAATAGTTTAAGACAAATTTTTTAACCTTCTTATCTTACCCTTCCTTATTCAATCTAATTCCTCTTAACACCATATCTTAATTCTAACTCTTCCTTTTGATTTATGCCACCCCACGAAAATAATAATAGACCAAATTAAACTCTATAATTTTCTAATTCATGAATTCTACTTATATTCATGCTTTCTAACTTAATAAAATAAATTCTAAGAAAATTTGGGGTCCTACAATTCTCCCCCTCGTAAAGAATTTCGTCCTCAAAATTCTTACCTGAGTTCACAAATAGGTGTGGATACTTCTCCTTCATAGCTTCCAAAGACTCTCATGTTGCTTCCTCTCTTGCATGGTTCTTCCATAAAACTTTTACCCACTTCACAGTCTTATTCCTCAAAATCTTTTTCTTTGAATCTAGAATCACCACTAGTTGTTCTTCATAAGTCAAATCCTCCCTTAATTGAACTTCTGAAGGTTGGACTATGTGTGAAGGATCTAACCTATATCTCCTCAACATTAATACATGGAAGATATTATGAATCTTGGGTAACTCCGGTGGCAAGGCTAACTTATAGGTGAGAGGCCCAATCTTCTCAATAATTTCATAAGGACCTATATATCTTAGACTGAGTTTCCCCTGTTTACCAAATCTTAAAACCCTTTTCTATGGTGAAGCTCAAAGAAACACTTTATCTCCCACTTCATACTCCATCTCCTTCCTATGTGCATTTGTATAGCTCTTCATGCTGTCTTGAGCTTTAAGTCTCTGTTTTACCAATTTAATCTTGTCAATTATAGCTTGTACCAACTCAGGTCCTATAAGTTTTCTTTCACCTTCCTCGTCCCAACAAATAGGAGTTCTGCACCTCCTACCATACAAGGCTTCATAAGGTGCCTTTTGAATTCCTGAGTGATAGGAATTATTATAAGTAAATTCAATCAAAGGTATATGTTCATCCTATAAGCCTTTAAAGTCTATAATACAAGCTCGTAACATTGCCTCCAATGTCCTTATCGTCCTCTCTAATTGTCCATCCGTCTGTGGATGAAAGGCTGTACTAAAATGCAATTTAGTTCCTAGAGCCTCTTGCAAACTATTCTAAAATTTCGAGATAAATTTGGGATCTCTATCAAAGACTATGGAACTTAGAATCCTATGAAATCTGATTATTTCATTTATGTATTTCTTGGCCAAGGCATTCAGAGAATATATCTGTCTAATAGGCAAGAAATGCACTGACTTGGTTAGCCTATCGATAATCACTCATACTGCGTCATGCTTCTTGCTGGTCCTTGGTAATCCTATTAAGAAATCCATTGTAATCTTTTCCCATTTCCATTTAGGAATAAACAAAGGCTTAAGCTTACCGATGGGTGCTTGATGTTTTGCTTTAACTTGTTAACATACCAAGCATTTTCCAGCATACTCTGTAATATCCTTCTTCATTCCTCTCCGCTAGAAGTGTTCTTTTAAATCTCTATACATTCTGGTACTTCCCAGATGCATTGCATATGGAGCATTATGTGCCTCATCAAGAATTTCATTCTTTAACTCTTTCATATCCAGAATACAAAATCTGTTGCCTAACATCATCAATCCATCTTCTCTCACTTCTATTTCTGAAGGCTTACCATTTTTAACTTCTTCTCTGAGCTTATTCAAGTATTCATCTTGTTCCTGTAATTTCTTAATTTTCTCATTCAATACTGGCCTTACTCTAAAGTTAGCCAATATACCACCAAATTCAACTTGCCTTAACGTCACCTTCAATTTGGCTAATTCCTTCAACAAAGGAAGATATACCATCTTCATATACGCCATAGTAGATTTCCTACTCGTGCATCCGCTACTACATTGGCTTTTCTCAGGTGGTAGTCTATCATCAAGTCGTAGTCCTTCAATAATTCTAACCATCTCCTTTGCCTCAAATTCAACTTTTTTGACTCATTAAATATTTAAGACTCTTATGGTCCGTAAATACCTTGGTAGTGACTTCATATACATAATGTCCCCATATTTTTAATGTAAATACTATAGAAGTTAATTCTAATTCATGCGTAGGATAATTCATCTCATAGGATTTCAATTGCCTAGAAGCATAGGCAATTACTTTATCTCCTTACATCAACACACTCCCTAATCATTTCCTTGAAGCATCATTATACACTGTATATCTATCACTGCCAGAAGGCAAATTCAGAATTGATGCGGTTGTAAGCTTCTTATTTAATTCCTCAAAGCTTTGCTGACATTCTTCTATCCACACAAACTTCTGACTCTTCCTTGTCAATTTTGGGAGTGGAGTTGCTATCATAGAAAAGCCTTCCACAATTCGTCTGTAATATCCAGTTAATCACAAGAAACTCCTCACTTCTGCTACATTCTTGGGTGCTTCCCATTTAATTACTACTTTTATTTTCCTTGGATCGACATGTACTCCTTTTTCTGAAATCATATGCCCAAGAAAAACCACTTCCTTTAGCCAAAACTCACACTTATCAAATTTGGCATACAACTCTTCCTCCCTCAATGTCTTCAAGGCAATCCTTAAATGCTCTTCATGCTCCTTATCACTTTTGGAATAAACCAATATAGCATCAATAAAGACTATGATAAATTGGTCTAGAAAAGACTTGAAGATTTTATTCATGAGCTCCATAAAGGTTACAGAGGCATTGGTTAACCCAAAGGGCATAACTAAAAACTCAAAATGCCCATATCGTGTTCTGAAAGCAATCTTTGACACATCAGACTCTTTTATTCGCAATTGATGATAACCCAATCTAAAGTCTATCTTAGAGAAGAATTTTGTTCTTTGCAATTGATCAAACAGATCATCTATGCGTGGAAGGGGTATATATTCTTGATAGTGACATGATTAAGCTTTCTGTAATCCACACACATCCTTAAGGATTCATCTTTCCTTTTCGCAAAAGAAACTAAAGCTCCCCAAGGCGAAGAGCTAGGCCTAATAAAACATTTCTCCAACAGCTCTTCTAACTACTGTTTAAGCTCGTTCAATTATGCTGGAGCCATCCTATAGGGTATAATTGATATGGATGCCATGCCTGGAAGAAGCTCTATAGTGAACTCGATTTCTCTAGGTGGTGGTAGTCCTGGTAATTCTTGTGAAAAAACATCTAGAAATTCCCTGACCACATGAACATTTTCTAATTTCTCTTTATCCACCTTCATGTCTAACACATATGCTAAGAATGCTTCATGCCCATTCTTCATTATTTTCTCCACTATCAGTGCTGAAATAAGTTAAGGTGGGCTTGCCTTCCTGTCTCCCACAAACATCACCCTTTCACCTTTATCTAGTACAAACTCTACCGTCTTCTGTCCACAATTTAAATTGGCACTATATTTTTCTAAAGTGTCTATGCCCAAAATCACATCCAATCCCTTCATCTCTAATGGCATTAAATCTACCACTAATTTTGCCTTACCAATACATATTTCACACCCTCGATAAACATGGCTAATAATAACATACTGGCCAATCGGGGTGCTAACCATCAAAGGACTATCAAGTAAACTCAAACTTCTATCATGTAAAATCATACTTGTAGAAATAAAAGAGTGGGTAGACCCCGGATCAATCAAAATAACAATGTCATCGTGAAATAATTTAACCATACCAGTAACAACCTCCGAAGCTGCTTCTACTTCCTCACTGGTCATTGCAAATACCCTAGCTGGTGTTTGCCCTCTCGGTCTTCCTGGAGGATTTACCTTCTTAGCTCCACTATAACCGCTCACTTTAGTTGCAAACTTAACTTCCACGGTCTCAGCCTTCTTTGAATCTTGCCTCTGAGTTCCCAACTGTCTAGCACACTGTGGACACTCTCTGGCCATGTGCTCTTTCCCTCCACAATTAAAACAAGCTCCATTCAGTTGATAACACTCCCCTTTATGGAATTTGCTGCAATGATCACATTTTGGAAAGGATGACTTTTCCCCCTTGCCTCTTCCCCTGCCTCCAACAGTCGAGGCTTGAAGGGAAATAGTTCTCATTAGTCTAGTCCGACTTGTGCCACTGCTCCTAATATTAGACTGTCTAGCGAAGGTCCTGATACTCCTTTCTGACATAAAAGCACTGGTACTACCTCCTCTTCTGAACTGTTCTCTTCCTTTCCTCTTTTTGTTCACTGCGCTCTTTATATTTTCTATATTCTTCACCCTTAATACAACTTCTACCAGTTGTTGAAAGTCAAAAAAAATTTACACAACCACTTTTTTTCTTATGGCCAAATGCAGTCCTGCTTCAAATCTTCGGCACTTAGCTGCTTCACTCGTCATCAGCTCATCTGCATATTTGGATAATTATGTGAATATATGCTTGCATTCACTCACAATCATCTCCCTCTAGGTGAGACTCAGAAACTCCCTCTGCTTCTGCTGGATATATACCTTAGACAGATATTGCTTCTCATAGGCAGCTTAGAAGTCTTCCTAGGTCAACACTGGCGACTTTAATTGGCTCCCCGATATGCTTTCCCGCCAATGCAGGGCATCTTCCTGTAGCAAGCTTGCAGCATACACAACCCTTTCATCATCCTTACAGTCCATTTGTTCCAATATTCTCTCCGTATTCTTCAACCAAGTCTCAGCTTCCTCAGGATCAGTTGTTCCATAAAAGTCCACTGCGCCACACTTTCTCAGCTTATCAAATTGTTTCCCTTTCTTAGCTGGGGCTGGAGTAGACGTGGATGGCATCTAGCCCATCGCCTAAACAAAGGATTGAAACATTCTGGGATCAAACCGATTAGGTACTTGTGTTTGAGGGTGGAATGACTCGGGCATTTGAGGTGAAAGGGCTTACTATCCTGCCCTACAGTTGCCTCAGTAATTGCTGGGGCTCTGGACGTGCATGAGCATGAGATGTGTTTCCCTAAGTTCTCTGATTGATCTCTCGTGTACCAGTTTCTGTGGTTCGACCATTTATATGGAAACGGGATGTTACAGCAGATCCTTACAAAGCTCCTAGTATTTTTCGAGGAGGTGGCATTTTACTCATTCAATAAAATATTATCGTTTAGATTACATTTTATTTTAATCCTATTTCCTACACATATGCATGAGATGTATGTCACTTAATGCAATCAATAAATTCAATAATGCAAACAAATAATTTAAGAATACAGACATTTTATCACGCATCATATATTTCATAATAACATATTCCAAGCCTAGGAATCCTTAGAAATTGTGGGCTCTGATATCAAAGATATTAGCCCCTAGTCTCGGTTTCTATTTTATGACATGAAAGCACCAAAATTACAGTATTTTTAAAATAAAAATAATTATATTTATAATTAATATCAAAAAAGAATTTAATTCCTTGGTGGAAGTAAAATAAAGACACAAACAATTAAAATAAATAGCCTAGAATAAATTTGACATGAATATAAATTAAAAGAAGTCATTAAGGAACCCTTTTTGATATAAACAATTAATAATAAAATAATATAATATAATGAGAAGTCAAAAATGGGGAGTAAAAAAATTAAATCCTCTTATGAATTAACAAAATAAAAAGAAGAAATAGAAAAGGAAAAGTCATGAGCGTGAGAAAAATTTTCCCATGCCTGTGACAGATACAACAAAAAAGGGGAGTCATAATCGTGCTTATGCTCGATTGAGACATTCTTATAAAAATACAAAAGCAGCACGATCGCGATAAATGGTGAACAGTGGCAGAAATTCAAGGTTTGTCGCGATCGTGTCACAACTTTCTATTCGTGCATTCCAATTTTAAAACTTCATAACTTTCAATCCAGAAATTCAAAAATTGAAAACTTTATCTCGTTGGAAAGCTAAGAAAAAGATCTACAACTTTTATGAAGACAATTTTATCAAATTCTGCCTATATCAATATAGTTTATTCCTCAAAGTTTCAAATCACAATTTTCCCCATTTTTTGTCTTTTCTTTCTACCGTCAATATATATATCTATTAACTATAACCAAAAGACTAGAATCCAACATTCAAATTCATACATACGAAAATCCCTTTAAACAATTTACGTAAAGAAAACCCATCAAAAGATCATCACATAACCAATAATCTTACTTCCAGCTATAATGACAACTTAACAGAAAATAAAATTTTGCACATATATATCAAAGAATCTTTGTAACTTTCACTGTCAATTTTCAACAAAACAGAGTTGGTGTACAACTTCATATTAAAAATCAAAAGCTACATCAGTAGCAGAACACAAAAATTACAATCTTGAATGCTCATGCATGATATGCTTCTAAGTACCAAAAGTCTCTAAACTAACTAATTACAAAAAGTCTGAAATTCTTGGAGATTGATAAAGCTTGCAAGAGTTCAGTGATCTACTTTGTTTGTACCTGAAGAGTGGAAAAATTTGTGGGGGCTGGGAAGCTCAGTGGCTAATATGTTTATAGCCAGTGATAACGAACCACACACAAATCAAGCACATACATACATACATACATACATACATACATACATACATACATACATATATTTAATTTCAACAAATCACATCATTCACATTTTAAATTTGAGAATTTTACATAAATATGAATACTTCATCCCACAATCAGATCATAAAATTAATTTCTAATCAAATCATAAAACTCAAATATGCTTTACACTCAACAATTCAGGATGCAATGCACAAACATAATCGCTCGAGAGAATCCCATAGAACGAAATGACGAAACCGAAGTTTGCACCATGAATGAAATGAGTCCATATTTTGGAGTTTATATGCCATAAGCAGGTAGCCGGGAGAAGGCTTTAAGTCAACGTGCATGTGAAGAACGAAATGGTATCTCTCTTGCCCACATAAGCAAAGTTTCAAATGCACACATATTTCATAACATATTCATATTTTCATGCTTCTTAAATTTTCTGCTTTGCATTAATACTAAATTGCAGTTTCTTTCAGAGTAAACATGATAACAAATTCATAGGACATTTTCCCCACATTCACAATGAGTAAAAGCAAGCATTTAAGTACACATACAAACAAACAATTTTTAGCTCATCATCACAAAAACTATAAACATATTACCCACCTATTTATTTGATATTTCCAAGATCAAGTTTGTCTTTCCTCTTATTCTTGCCTTTGATAATCTTGGTTCCCTAAGAACAAACATATTTTCATTTAATCATCATACACGAATAAAGCTTCCATAAGCTTAAATATTTATGAATGTGCTTAAACTCAATCTATTCTTGGTTTATCTAACTAGAAGAACTAAGGTCTAGTCAAAGTTCATAAAAATCTAAGGAGAAGAATTTCGGTTCTCTACTTTTCTCTTCTTTTTTAGCACATAACCTATCTTCTCTACTTCCTTCTTCTATCAAAACAAAGAGAACAATAAGGTATACCTAAAAAAAGAAAACTCAACTGATAATCTTCTTCCTCTTCTCTCTCCTTGTTCTTTCCTTCTTCGTCTCTTCAGTTTTCACCTTCCCTTCTTCTAGTTTCTTCTACAACTTTCTCTTTTTTTCTTTCTTAACACTCACGACTCTCTTGTCTTCTTGTCTTATTAGTTTAAGACAAATATTTTAACCTTCCTATCTTACCCTTCCTTATTTAATGTAATTCCTTTAACTCCTTATCTTAATTCTAACTCTTCCTTTTGATCTATGCTACCCCACGAAAATAATAATAGACCAAATTAAACTCTATAATTTTCTAATTCAAGAATTCTACTTATATTCATGCTTTCTAATTTAATAAAATATATTCTAAAAAATTTAAGGCCCAACACTCCCTTTTTGAAAAACTCTTACACAACTTCTTTGATGAATATGCCTATTTTATCCTATGTTTTTTGAAAGAAAATCCCGTTCAATCCATCTGGACCTAAAGCCTTTGAACCATTCATTTTAGAAACTACTTCCTCTATCTCCTGATTAGTGATGGGTTTAATTAGAGAGTGGGCTTCATCTTCAAGAATCTTGGCTGTGACAAATTGCCTAAGATCCTCTCCGTATCCTCTAGCATTTCTTTTTGTTACTAGGAAATTTTGAAAAAAATTCCTTGCTTCCTTAGCAATCTCAACTTGCCCATATATCTTTTCCCCATTTTCAATTGTTATGAAAGTGATTCTGTTAATATTTATTCTTCCTGACACTACATTAAAGAAAAACTTTTTGCATATATCCCTATCCTTGATCTAATTAATCCCGGTTTGCTGCTACAATAAGGAACAATGATTATCCACTATTTGCATATAATTCTTAATAGCTTCCCTCTCCTCATTAGGTAGATTCCAATTACTTGGATTAGTTGCAAGTGGATTTTAGATAACAGAAAGCCTGCTTCTTGTTTCTTCTATCTCCATTTTAGAATTCTGTCCCTTTTAAACATTTAACTTCTTCAATTATTATTTTATAGCCCTAAGCTTTTATAAATAGATAAACTATTTTTTACCAGAAGCCTCAAACTTCAAGCCCTTATAAATAGATTCTTGAAAGCCTTACACTTTAACCATAAAGT
Source organism: Erythroxylum urbanii (assembly GCA_027568935.1). Classification (NCBI taxonomy): domain Eukaryota; kingdom Viridiplantae; phylum Streptophyta; class Magnoliopsida; order Malpighiales; family Erythroxylaceae; genus Erythroxylum; species Erythroxylum urbanii. Next base: position 17,820 of record JAOQML010042718.1, read on the forward strand.
TATTAAATCTGAAGGGGTGCTTAACACTAACTTTTTAAACAAATTATCCACCTTAATAAGAGTATGATCAGAGATCCCAAGATCCAAAAAAATGGCTTTACTTTCTAAAAGGGTGATTAACCAATCCTTATTCACGATGAATTTATCCAGCTTTCTTCAAACGAACCACTTTGAACAGTGTTTGTTGATCCATATGAACCTATGATCTTCAAATTTTAAATCAGTTAATTTCACATCCTCGATGCAATCAAATAAGTCTGATTTGTAAATGAGTAAGTTATAATTCCCTTCTGCCTCTGACCTATAGAGAGTGAAGTTGAATCCGCCACTAATTATTCGGGGTCCTCTAATTGATGCTTTTAGTCTTCTTAGTGAACTCCATAAATCAAATCTTTGGAAAGCTATACTGAAACCATAGACAAAGGTTGCCAAAGGTATATAATTTTTTATTTTGAAACTCAGTTTTGTATAGATGAATTGCTCATTAGTTTCCAATGTTTCCACCTGTAGTTCCCCATCATACATAATACTAATTCTTCCATACCAAAGGTAATGGTGGTTTGTTAAAAACTTCCATTTAGTACCAAAACAAATTAATTTATTCAGATTTTCTAATATGATTTTGGTTTCCAATAGAAAAATAACATAGGCTTCTCATTTTGAATAATTACAACATTTAACTTTGCAGGCCTATTTATTCCTCTTACGTTTCAGACTATAATAGTCTTATAAGAGAGTTTTTTTTTCCTTTTGAGCCCTTCCTACTGTTCCTATTGCTCTTCCTAATTATCACTTTTTCAAACTACTACTCTTAATTTTCCCCTTTCTGCTAATCTTCCTTTTGCTATAAATAATCTACTTATTGATGATCTTCATTTTGATGTAAACTAGTTGGCAGTTCTTTATTCAACATAATTCCATTCTCTTTATTACAAGGACTATTCATCTTGGCCATTCTGTCATTACCACTATGATTCCTTATCAAATTTCCAGCTTCCATTAACATTTGTTGATGACCTTCCAATGGTCGAACTAGGTTTGGGATGTCATCAATTTGCTTACTCTCATTTTTAATAATTAGTGTTTTGTCAACCTTATAAGAGCTCCACTTATCCTCTGGATTCCCTATCATATTTTCTATTTCCATCGATACTTTGATCACTTTTGTGTTGGCTTCCTCCAATCCCATCACCTCCTTATTGTCTCCTGTCATGAAAACTTTCCCCTTTGGTTTCTTTCCTTTTCCTTGTGATTTTAAGGAAGGTTTCCATTGATAAGTAACCATAACTTTGTCTGTTCTGATATGCCAACCTTAGTATAGGAATGCTATCTTTCTTTTCCTTAGAAATGTCTATACTCTCACATAATCTAGCAAAGCAAACATGTTTCCTCAATATAGTGTTTTCATCCATAAAATTGGTTTTCCTAAATAGCTTGCTAGTATAATTAAGCCTTTAGCAGTCCAATATTCCAAGGGAATATTATGTATATTCACCTATAAAGGAATTCTTTTTAATTTGATTCTCTCTAATTCAATTCCAAGTTACTAGTTTTGAAGAAATAAAGGAAGTTGAGAGATGTGCCAAGGGCCTTCTTCTATCACCTTTTGAGCTTCAAATTTAGAGCTGAAGGTAAATATTATATTATCATCGTCAGTTAACATTATCTCCTGTATGCCTCTACCTTTCCAATTTTTCTAAGTCTATGCTTGTATCATATGGAAAGCAGGATGCTTATCCATAAAGAAGCCAATAATCACTACTTCCTATATCCTTATTCCTTCTTATAAAACATTGATGCTTGGAGCCATCATCAACTTTCCTTCAAGTTCGATGGGAGGGTTGTAGAATAAAGAAGTATTCAAGTTGTCAACCACAACTTGTTTCCATGTCTTTCAAATTTCAACATGCTTTTTATACACACTCATAGCTTGAGATGAGAGGTTTGGGTCTAAGATTAGGGTAGGCTGATTTGTAGAATGGGATGGAGAGTGAGATTCAAGGGCTTTTTTAGAATCTGGTTTTGTTAGAGGCGATGAAAGAGAAAAATGGAAGGATGAGGGCAAAGGTAGAAATTACTTCTGCATTAAGTTACCTAATGGAAGTATGTTTTTGGTAGGTGATTTGGTGAATTGAGACAGTTACCAAAAATAGAATAGAAACCTAAGGTAGGAAGCAATTTAAAAGGAGAAAGATAGGAGTGTCCTTGATTGAAGCACCTAGGTAGAAAATGAAGAAGAGGAAAAAGGGAAAAACTAAGGTATTAGATGGTGCTAGAGATGTGATCTGAGAAGGACAAGCAAGGGTTAAAGGTTAGAGGGGGCGATGGATCCATGAAATATAAAAATTGAAGGTTTAAAGAGATAAAGGAGCCTCTCACACATCGTTGTAAAGTATTCGTTACTCTAAAAGAGCTGAAGAAGCTAGTTATTGATTGTTGGTTGTAGGCTAAAAATTTATAGGTTATAGGTTTCAAGGTTTTCATATAAATTGTATAGCCTTCACACCAGATGACTTAAAAAGTCCATAAATAATCCCACTAGCACTCCAATTATGGAAGTTGAATGACTAAAATCAATATATATGGTATCAAAAAAATTAATGATTAGATAGAATAAAAAGTCTAAAACATTTGATTTTTGGCTTACACGTTTGAAATATGTGATTTAATTTGAATTCCAAGGTTATAATAAAGATGACACTTATAAAAGGTCTTAAGATAAATCATATGTGTTCATTGCTAATATAGTAAGAAATATCAACTCTCATAATGATTTTAAGTAGAACGTCTCTTTAATTAGCCCATTAAAAGTAGAATGACCTAGTTATGCAAGCATCTATCAGTGGGTTCTATAATATGACCACCTTACCAATGACTTTTTAAGGTATGTATTGGTTAATTTTATGAAAGAAATATTAGAAGTTCTAGACAAATTCAAATAATTTAAAGAAATAGCAAAACTAAGAATTAAGAATACAATGCCTATGCATAAATAAGGGAAATATACTTCTATAAAGCTCATTTAATATCTAAGGCAATGTAATATTCAGTGATATTTAACATTTCGTAATACGTCACAATAATTTGAAGTTATTGAAAACAAATTTTTTCTTTTGGCTAAATTTTTTTCTGAGAAATTAAAAGAATTTCATTAATTAGTGGAGTTTTTTGCATAACCAAATTCAAGCTTAGTATGAATAGGCTACGATTAGTACACACAAATAAACCCATCACAAACATCTGAAGGAAATAGTTAAGATGTATGCCTCTCAAGCTGGGGTTCCTTTTATTCAACTTCAAACCACTTTCTCAAAGACTTCATTTCATCTTTTTAAAGAAAAGGCTTGAAGCTTCTGCTTCTGGACTCCCTCCCTTAAGATCATGTAGAGAGAGCAACTACTAGAGACTTGTGTTTGTTTTATGCAAAATATATGTTACCAAGATTTTGGTTTTAATAGATAAAAACACTTGTTTGCCTGACCATTCAATTATCATAAACAAAACTTAGATTCATTTCACAATAGTAGAAGTTACGGAAGATCAAACCCATAATAAGCTATGTATTTCTTTTTTAAATGTATATTTTTTCAAATTCATTTATGAATCAAATTCATAAAATAGGCAATTTAATGCATATTTTTAGGCAATAATAACTGAAGAAAAGTTTAAAGGTGTTGTTATATTTTAAAAAATGTAGCATTTGATGTAATGTCATCATGGTGATCACTATAAGTAATTCTTTTACCAAATTCAAATGACATTAAACAAAAGGTTGAAGAAAAGTCATATTCAGAAGGCAGGCACATTATAAGGCATGAAAGAAGTTTTATTAACAAATCTTAAGCCCAATTTTAAGAGTTCATGACATACTGGAGCGCATCAAATGTCACTTAAGAAAGAAAAAAATCTAACGTAATTATTTTGAAGATTTATAAAATTATGTAAACTAATTAACGAGCCAAGTATATATGAAGAAGTCATATAAGGAGAATGTTAGAGAAACTCCATCTCTCATTTTAAATCATATAGAATTTTCTAGTCCATAATTGACTTACTAGATGGGCGTCTCTTATATGTGTATAAGCTAGAATGTTCTAGCTTTATCATGCGGTCTTTTTCGAATTACTATGTCATTGAATGTGCTGATAACTATAATGCTTGAGACATTATGTTATTATTTTATTGCTTACAACTATTTGGCTGGTTACAATTTTATATATGACATTGTTATTTTAATTAATAAAAGCATTATTATCTTTATTTATTTTATTAATTTGATATTCTAATACTAAAGGTAAAGTCAATAAAATAATTATAGTTGAATTGAAATTATAAAATTCAATTTTTATTTATGCATTATTCCTAAATTTTTCTTAGTTTTAGTTTCATTAAGAAGAGATATTGATAAAATGGTAAAACTAGCATATATTATATTTTTGTAAAGAATTATTGATCTTATAAATTAAAGTCTGAAGATGCTTAAACAAATGGATTGATGCTTATTAGAGAGTAAGTTCACTAAACTAACTCGAATATGAGAATCCAAAATGGATATTACCTGTGTGTTTGTGAACATTCTTATAATAATTAAATAATTGATCTTTATGTTTGACATTACTAAAGTACATGTGAGAGTTATACCGTTTTGATGCTATTTATGACTTAATATATTTTGGATAGCTCTTTTGGTAGTATTTCAATATGGCATGAACCATATGAAAATAAATGAACAAGTCAACAAATGATTTATCACTCTAAAATAATTATGGAGAATGTAATATTGTTGATTATTTGTGATATAAGAAACTCTTTGGCTAGAGGAAAATTGAGATCTGAAAAGGAAATTTCAAATATCAATTATAAATCAATCACTAATTAGCAAGAATGAACATGATTAGGTTTTAAAAAGTAAACACTAATTACATACTCTATTTCCAATTACAAAATTAGATGATGAAAAGATTAAATCATGCATCATAACTATGTATAGATCGACTGAATTAAATCATTTTGACATTCCTTCTATTTAGGAGGTCATAATATGTTACTAGATATTAATCTTGATTTATTATTATAAATTTTTCACTTTAAGAATTAAAGATAAATTAAAATCTTGATTTATGATTATAAATTGTTTAATTAGAGAGTTAAAATAAATTAAAAGAAGTTTTAAGTTATCTAATTCTAATTATGAATTAGAACTATAATTTATAGTCAATTTCAACATACTAGGAACCTAATGAGTTACATATAAAAATTAGTTAAAAAGATAAAAATCAATTTAACTTAAGTTGAACGTAATTGTGAAATTTAAGAAACATTAAAAATCAAGAATAGCATATTTGATTTTTATTAAAATATTAAAATTATAATTAGAGTTAGAGTTAGAGTTAGACTTTAATTTTAGTAAGAAACTAACCCTACTAGTAAGAAACTAACCCTACTATCTTTTTTTTTATAAATAGGAAAAAAAGCATAAGGGAGCTAACGCTCTTAACTTTTTCTCTCAAATAATTTGAGTTCTTTTTCTCTACTGTACAATTATAGATATAATTGTATTATTTTCTTCGAGATCATCTAAAATCTTGAGGGCTTGTAAATTAGAAATTCAATTTAAGAATAATATACTTTCCATTACACATATTTATGAATTAAAATTATATCTGTTCTAATTTAACATTAGTTCTACACATCCTTCACGTCCGCATTTCATGCCCAAGTTGAACTAAATTTTTATTGGAAAAACATCTGTAGCGAATATGCTCAAATCTTTATAAAGATAATTTAATCATGTTCAACAATAATTATTTAAAATAATAAAGAGTATGAAACAACGTTTATAATAAAGATCGTAAAGATTATAACTAAAGGGAAATTCTTGAAAGAAAAAGTAGTTATATGGTGAAAGAATCATGATACTACTATTATCATATTATACGTAAAAGGTTCAAATTACTCCATAAAATTCCTAAAAAGTCTAAGTTACTTCTTACCATTATTTATAGTATCATTTTATATTCTAATTTTTCAAAATAGTACTTGTAGTATCCTAAATTTTATCAGAGTTAAGTTTTCCAATTTCTAGTATATGGATCATCAAGTTAGCCTATTTAATATCTCAACTTGGGAATTTGGATCCATCAAATGCTAAAGTGATTTTAAAAATAATTTCTTTAAACATCTACTAAAAATTGTAATTTTTACCGTAACATTTCACAAAAGAACTAAATAAGTCCTTAGTGCTATCTTTGTTATTTTACTCCCTATTCAAGGTACATGAGTATCATTTTAGTAACATTAGGATGCAAAGTAATAAAAAAATAACGACATCAACTTACTTAAACCATTTATGAAACATTGAGGAACAAATTAGACCTTTGTTCAATTTTATATTGGTGAGATATTGAATTAAATCATCATCAAGATATTTGGTTGTTGGTCTTTCTTTCATTAATAAGGCCAATCCATGGACATGTATACCATTAAAATATTACTTACCTATCATTGTTTCATTACTTATTATACTAGTATACCATTAAATTTGGCTATTTCAGTAATACTTTAATTTTTTAATGTTCTCTTCACCTGTTTCTTCTCCTTAATTGATATTAAAACCACTCAAATTCAATTAACATTAACATTATGATATTTATATTATGGAACCTAGATCACCTTAAGTTTAATAGTGTTTATAATTATTTTTTAAAACATGAAAAGAATGCATTAATAGACTAATATAAGTACATTATAATTATATCAAGACTAGAGAATTCAACTACTAAGCAACTTAAAGTACTTAAGAGTTAAGAATTAAACAATTGATTTAAAACATACTCAATACATAATATGGAGTTTCGAAGGATGTCATCATCATTCATGCCTTCAATCATTGCCTCATATCAAAATTGAGAGATGTTCCAACTCGTGGCCATTACAGTAGAGATGTTCTAACTTATGGCCATTACATTATTGGACTCATTTTGTATATTGTTGGCTAGGATAATTTCTTACATTTTAACATAAGTTCTTAAGAATGAAGTTTTACATTTTTTGTTCTATGTCCTAGAAGATATTTAATTTTTTCATATATTACATGCTCTATATAACTAAAAGTAGTTTTAAATTGTGTAATCCCTCTATATAGCTAATGATGCCATGCAACCCATTAAATAATGCTGAATTAATCAGTCCATTAATGTTGAAGATTGTATAAATGTTGAATTCTCCTTCATATGATTGTTCAAAACTAACATTGGAACCAATTTATGTCTACTACTATTATTATTATTATTATTAACACTTTTTTAATAATACTTT
>JAOQML010042729.1:0-10650 GCA_027568935.1 Erythroxylum urbanii
CCTAAACTTGACTTAATTAATTGACTCCAATAGGAGAATATAATTTATCCAACAAAATCACCAAAGTCATTTAATTCGTGCTTACTAAAAGAATCGGGGCCTAACATAAAAGCATCATAGTTATGTACCTCATTGTTAACTGGTTCAACCATTGAACAATCAAAACATTACCATTAAAAAGCACTGCCCACGATCGTGGTTGTCCTTGCCACGATCGTGACAGAAACTATTCTCCTATTTTTCCTACAATTTTCTAGTTTCTCTCAGGACAGATTTTCAAGTTAGTTTTGTATGACCATTATGACCTAGAACATGAGGTTTCTAGGCAATATGTTCTTCTAAAAGAATTTTCATATATGTATTAAGTTTCTAATGACATCAAATTCATGCAATTTGGTTCACTATTCTGCAAGTTATATCCAAAATACTACAGACTATTCTCAAACCACAAAAACACATAGTTCTCAACTTCAAGCTAAATTTCATGGCCCTTAAAGACAGAATTAAAATTCAATTCCTTCAAGAACATTGTGTCCATATGTCTTTAGTTTAATCTAAATTAAAAATCATCCCATTTAGGTATCTACAAATGCCTGTTCAATTAAAGCACTCCATCTAACATATTCTAGCACACATTTAACTTCATTTTCAACTTTACTTTATCTCAAAACTATCATCCTACTTCTTATCATTTCAAGACAATACACTAGCCTTTTCTTTGGCTTTGAACTCTTTCTAGTTCATCTTTATAACAGCTACCAATAATCCATGTGATCACACCTTAAAACAGAATACGAACATATATCTTCCCTTTATAAATTTCTGCATTCATTCTACAACATTTAAAATGGTCATTCTACCTAAAAATAATCTCCATAACAATTCATGAATTATCACTTGCAATATATACAAAAACAAGACATCTATAAGCTCATTTTTCTCATCCATGTTTCAACATGTTTTCATCCCCTTTTCATGATCTTTCAACATCTAACTATCATCATGCATGTTTCACTCAACAATATAAGAAGAATAACATGCTACTTACTTGTTTAAGCTTCAAAATCTTCAAACCACACTCAACCCTAACTTTCCATCTTCATACGATCATCACCACTTAAAGAGGAATGAGCTAGGTTTTTGGTAACAAAGAGGAAGAAGACAACAAGAAGCTTGAAGAAACAAAGGAAAGGAGTTGAGGAAAATCAAAGATCATGAGGATTATAAGAAGAGAGTGTCATAAAAAGGAGAGGAAGATGAAGAAAATGAAGAAGATGAATATGAGAGAAACTAACGAAGAGAGGAGCAAATAGCAAGTGAAAGACTAAAATGAGATTTGATCTTTCACTTAATAAAAATCATGGGTTAAGACATGTGGTGTGGCAAGTGACACTTGTCACTTGTCACTTCACTTTCTCATGGTACTCTTTTCGTCTTTTAAAATAGATAGTCCATTTGTCACCCAATTCTAATCCAATTGACTCCCAATTTTAAATGACATATGTCATTAAATCCTAATATCACAGATCAATTATTTCTTTTGTCACTCGTCACTTATTTCTACTACTATTTATTGATTTTTTGTCATTTGTCATTTTTCTAGTCCATAAATACCCAAAATTCCAGAAAATTCTCAAATTTCACTAAAAAATTCTAAATCACTAATTATACACACCAACTAAATTTTCAAGACACATAATCCTTAATTCACATTATAATCACATTAAAATAATCATTTATACCCAGAAATGTCAAATAAGTGTATAAACAAATTATTGTAATGTGTGCAATACAATCAAGTTCACATGTATGTATACTAATATTATGCATAAGTATGAAATGTATTTTTCTAACCTCTCATTGCTATTTCTCATTTACAAAAATCTAAGGTTCTATCCCTTAGTGTGGAAACGCGATGTTACAATTCTCCCCCTTTAATAAATTTCATCCTTAAAATTCTTATCTGATTGATCAAAAAGGCAGGGGTATTGTTTCCTCATATGCTTGTTTCCCATTTAACTTCATCACTCGAATAATTTCTTCCAATTGATTATGGTCAATGGAATCACTTGGTCTTGCAGTTACTTAGTCAGATATCGTTCACTCTTAACCGATTCCTCAATATATCTCTTATTACTTGGAGTCAGATATCCTTCTCTCTTAACTGGTTCCTCAATATATCTCTTATTACTCCTAAGTTATACTTCCTGTGCCAACAATATCTACTATACATACTCATGCAACATAGTGTGGATCTGATATATCTTTGTTGGTAAGACTAACTTAAGTCAATAGTCCTATGCTCTCAATAACTTCATATGGACCAATACAATTCGGGCTTAGCTACCCTTTTTAAAGAACTTCAGCATACCTTGCCAAGGTGATTCTCTCAGAAACATTTTATCTATCTCTTTATATTCCATATCTTTGGTATTGATCTACGTAACTCATTTATCTTTCTTGAATCACTTAATTTCTAATACAGTTCAATTTCACTTATCAATAGTATTTCGAATCAATTTTAACCTTCAACCATTTTTAAGCCCTCTCCATCTCAATATAAGGGCGGATGACTCATTCTGTCATAAAATGCCTTATATAGTGTCTTACCGATACCACTGTGATAATGATTTTGATAATTGAATTCAATCAGAACTGTATATTGATCTCATATTCTTAGTAACTCCAAAATATACGTGCTAAGCATATCTCCAACATTTAAGGCTATTCGTAAATAAAAAATGTAGTCACTTGATTCTACATCCTTAGCCGCTGAATATTGTTTCGGCATATTCCTACTAGGATGTATAGTATAGGTTGCTATTTATGCTTTCTCTAATAATCTCTTTGCTTAATCATTGATATCAGGTGCTCATAATTTTTACTACAATCATAAAATATCATTCTTTTTTTCAATTCAACTCAAAATTTGGATTCATTTCCAATTCCTCAATAAGATTCACAAATTTTGAATCCTCACTTAAGGCTTTTCTAATCCTTTCATACAAAACTATTCTTAAATTCTATGTAGCTAATAACACTTCATTTTGCCCCAATTTCAACTCAATCATTCGAGACTCTTCATTGCACTAGATTTGGTAATCTCAATATCTGAATTTTTACTACACTGCTATTGGATTTTTTGCTTAATGCTTCAGATTACAACACTAGCTTTATTGGGTAATACTCATTTGTACATCATAATCTTCAAGTAACTCTATCCATTATCGCAGTCTCGTATTCAATTCTTTTTTTAAAACTCAATAATTACCTTAAACTTTAATGATTTGTATATTTATATATTCAAAATTTTTCAATGTACCTATAATGTCTCCAAGTTCTTAAAGAAATTACTATTGCAGCAAATTCTAAATCATGTATCAAATAATCAACTCATGAGACTTTAATTGTCTCGATGCATACAAAATCACCTTATTATGTTGCATTAGATTACATCCTAATTTATGGTATGAAACATCATTATTTACTACAAAATCTCCAAATCCAGATGATATAATTATGTCGGTGTTTTTAATTCCTCAAATGGGGTAACATTATCTCGTGTTTTTCTTATTCCCCTGATTGATTTATTTTCTCGAATGACTTTCTCCATTCATTTGATTTTCTCTAATTTCTCATTGACCTATTCTAATGTCTATTCATTCATACTTGTTTCTCCACACATTTCAATTTATTTGTAAGTCTCAAGTTTCTAAACATAACCGTCAAAATCTAATTTGTATCTTCTGGATATATAAATATAAAGCACATTGTGGATGTGAGTTCCTTTAGCAATAGCAATCATATCATCTCCAATTCAAGAATCCACTAATTAACATAGTTGGATACTTTACAATAGATAAAACACATGCACTCTCTGTACTATATTCATTTTTTTCTTGCAAATGAGTCTTATTCTATCCGACTCTAGTATTTACTTCTGATCGATTTGATATTTATTCATTCTTAAAAGTAAACCATTTGGTTTACTTGACCTAATTCTGTGGAAGTCTTCTTCAAAAGAAGATTTCTTGCTACTATCATCTATACTGTTCAAGTAATCTTTATCAATCAACCATATTCATCATCGCTTTCCAGTCATTCTTAATGCCTCAATAAGATCGATTTTAATTATTCGTAACATCTCAATAAGATCAGTTTCTATCATACTTTACATGGTCAGAATACTCTTTATAATAAAGCTCAGAGAAGTAATAAACACATCCATTTACTCTTATACTTTGGTACTTATCATTAAGATCATTACATCTTATCTAGAGATGTATTTCTAACAATTCACCAATTAATAACTTATGCTACAGATACCTTAATCTCAATTGATTCTGGACAACACTCCTCCTTTTGTGCCTGTCCACGATTGTGATAGAAGCTCGTAGATCTGGTCATGATCATGATAGAAGCTCGTGGATCTAGCTACGATCGTGGGGACTCTACCTCGATCGTGACAGAACCAAATAATCTCAGCCACGATCTTGGGGACTATGCCACGATAGTGCCCTTCTTCTTTTTCCTCGAATCCACCACATATAGTAACATCATTTATACTTTCAACCTATCGTCAATTAATCACTATAAATGCTTTCATGCACCACTCTGATTCATAAGTTTGATTATGGGGAGTAAGAATCAAGAGCATTTAATAAATCATAGGTCACCTCTTATATCATCTCCAAGTAAATATTATATATGTACTTAATCACATTATTCACCAACGTAACCACATTACCAAATATGTACTCGTAATAACTAGTCAACTTAACCTTGAGAACTTCTATACATATCACCATCATTTATCTCATCTTCCAATTATCATTTATTTCATCTTACATACATACATACATTCTCAATCAATTCAAAATTATAGGGGCATAACCATTATGAAATTTTAATCTCAATCCCACAGACACATTCTTACACAGAATCATAAACTCTTATCACGATAATAAAACAACCATTCTAAGTCCAATTTTAACCCCTCAAGATTATAGAAAATTTTGTTTTCATCCAACTTTGCCTATACACTTTAAAATCTTATCATTTCTATCATATCTCCATTTTCCTCAATCAATCTACGACAATATATTAACATCTATTTCACATTCAAGGATATACCATCACAGTACAACATTGATATCATGTTCAATGATACAACCATACATACAAATGTAGGGAATCTTTATTTATCATATAGAACCAAATACTAGTTCTCATTTCTAGATATCCGTAAATTTTCATTTTCTCACATTCTAACATATTATCATCCTTCTCATTGCTTCCAACAGTTTAAACTCTTAATGAATGCTCATGCGTGAGACTCGTGAAAATGTGACTCATACTGGGGATCAATTGCTACTGCATGCTAAGACATGTCTAAAATGCATGTAACTTGACATATATTTCAAAAAAAGGCCCATGTAAGACACTAAGCCTGGGATCTGATACCAAATTCTAGCACCTTACTCCTATAGGGCATATTCCCAAACACGCTGATAGTATTCGAAAATACACTCTACAAGGCTGGTGTACTAAGGTAATCAGTCAATCATAACCATTAAAATTTTTTCACGCAACACATGCATTTTTAGAAAAACTCATAATCGTTTCGGCCCATTTTATTTAAAATATTACCAATTACAATTGTCATTACAAACTCATATTTGATCAAACATTAAACACATTGTGGAAATTTCAATAATCTTTTGGGCCCATTAAAAATACAAAATGTATTTGATCATAACTGTTATTACAAACATAATTCATTTTATAATAAATGAAGCTTGTGGAATACAATATTTAATACTAATTTTATAGAAAATATATGCAAACGTCAACTGATCCTGACCTCTATCTCTTACTCAAATGCAGTACTCCGGTTGGTCTAACTGGATGTCTCCTTTGATCTTAAAAAATATGTTGCAAATTTTAAGTTGAGTTTTGTGAACTCCGTGAGTGGACCATCCTCGATGGCTCACTCAATTCACATAACACATCAATTCATGTAATCACATAATTCACACCATTTCACTAATCAACACGTTGAATCATATACACTTCATGTTTGCTTAATTCATATTTAACATTCAGAAATCATGCAAACTATTTATTTCAATCATTTAAATCATACATATCAATTATATATATGTAATGCTCATAAGAGTCACTTCCAATTATTATTGTTATCACCGAGTACCTATAAATGTCCCATATCTATTGTAGATACCAGGCTAATTAATAATTGTCCCTTATTCGTTGGGGATATAGGGCTCATTTTACATAATGAGCCAGAGGCTCTTATCACATTCTGAGCTTTAAACTCTTTTTCACTTTCTGAGCTTCAGTGGCTACTATCGTCACAACAACCTTTATGTTATCATGCATTCATGTAATAAAATGCATCACATGTATTTAGTCAATCAATTGTGCTCAATTTTACACTTTCACATTCACGTTCACATTCTCAGTCACATTTATCATCGGACCTTAGTCCGATATTCAACATTTAAGTTAAGAATCACTTATTCAGTTAAATTCACATTCAAGGAGCACTTCTAATGATTTTTACATACATCAAATGCCTCAAACATTTATTGTCCAAAATCAACACATTCATATCACATAATTCAATATAGAATTTTAAAATAAAATAAACAATGAAAATGAGACCATCTAGGTCGACTCACAATATGCTCCAAATTAGCATTAGCTTCCATGATCTAGAAATGTGTTCTATCCTATATATCAACATTATGCAATACATATATTTCACATAAATTATTATATGCACAATCACATAAACATTCAATTATATATATATGTATATGTGTAATGTATAATGCATGCTCATATTGACAATCCCAAGAATATTTCCTTTATTCACATCTCATAATCATTTAATAACATCTTTCAATCATTCTTTAATACCTAATGCACCTTACTCACTTTACTCACCTCATTCATTATCAGTCAGGTTCATTTAAGATCTCATTCAACCCTAATTACCTCATATGGAAGCACCCTAGCATTGGTTGGTTCAAACCTCACTCAAAAGACAACTTTTTCTTCATAGGTCTTGCCCACCACATTCGTGACATAAACATTTTTTGGCCAGGCCGCGATAGTGGTATGAGGGCCATGATCATGACAGAACCTTATTTTTGTCAGGTCATGATCATAGGGTGAGGGCCACGATCGTGCCCTGCATTTTCTTCCTCCATTCTCTTGAATTCAGCATATATACTCACATCTATTTCACACCAAAATTTCCAGAATTCACCTCCTCTAATACGACCTCATTTCATACTAATTCAATTACCATATTGATTACATTAACTCCATAAAATTTAACTCATTTGAATCATCATTTTTAACTTAATTTCATCTTTTATGAAATCCTTTCTCTTTCCATAATATATCTCATTCATAATGCATCAACAATTTATTCACTATGTTATGTCCTCATTTAACATTCTAAACATTTCACATTTAGATGCATTGGCATCAAACATCCTTTTCCTTAAAGTATAACACCAATATCAATCCCAACTTCGCATACATTTAACTAACTTTTCCAACATCAAATTACGTTCATTTTTAAGCTCCAATTAAGTCCAAAAGCATCATAGTTATATACCTCTTCCTTAATTGGTTCAACCATTGCACAGTCAAAACATTACCATGAAAAGGCACTACCCACGATCGTGGTGGTCCTTGTCAAGATCGTGACATAAACAATCTCCCATTTTTCCTGCAATTTTCCAATTTTTCTCAGGAAAAATTTTCAGGTCAATTTTTTATGACTATTATGACCTAAAAAACGAGGTTTCTAGGTAATATGTTCTCCTAAAAAAAATTTCTATATGTCTTAAGTTTCTAATGACATCAAATTCATGCAGTTTGGTTCAGTATTCTGTAAGTTACATCCATACTACTACAGAATGTTCTCATACCACAATATACAACAAGAAAATAGTCATTTAGCTATGGAAAATACTGACGAAAAAGATAAATATTCTGTCAGTAATCAATATTACTGAAGAATATAATGACAGAGAAAAATGTCAGAGATTCGACCGTAGCTAACTTTACCGACGGTCAAGAAATTTTCGTTGGTAAATTTAGTGTTGGAAAATAAGTTACCAGCGGTAATTTTTGCCGACCGTCATAATTGTTTCGTCCTTAAAATACCTACAGGCTAAAAGTTTCCAACGCTAAATTTACCGACGGGCTAAAAGTTTCCAACGCACACAGTTCTCAACTTCAAGTCAAATTTCAAGACCTTTAAGGACAAAATTAAAATTCAATTCCTTCAATAAAATTGTGTCCATATGTCTCTAGTTTAATCTACATTAAAAATCATCCCATTTAGGTATATATAGAATATGATATGGCCAAAATAGAGATGTATGTTTAGTGAAAGCACTCCATTTAACATATTCCAACACACATTTAACTTCAATTTCAACTTTACTTTGTCTCAAAACTAGCCTTTTCTTTCTTCTTCTCATTTCAAGACAATACACTAGCCTTTTCTTTGGCTTTAAACTCATTCTAGTTCATCTTTATAACAGCTACCAATAATCCACGTGATCACACCTCAACACAGAACATGAACATATATCATCCCTTTATAAATTTCTACGTTCATTCTTCAACATTTAAAATGGTCATTCTACCTAAAAATCATCTCCATAACAATTCATGAATTATCACTCACAATATGCACAAAAACAAGACATCAATAAGCTCATTTTTCTCATCTAAGTTTCAATAAGTTTTCATCCCCATTTCATGATCTTTCAACATCTAACTATCATCATGCATGTTTTACTCAACAATTTAAGAAGAATAACATGCTACTTAGTTGTTTAAGCTTCAAGATCTTCAAACCACACTCAAACCTAGCTTTCCATCTTCATACGATCATCACCACTTAAAGAGGAATGAGCTAAGTTTTTGGTTAAAAAAAGGAAGAAGGCAACAAGAAGGTTGGAGAAACAAAGGAAAGGAGTTGCAAAAAATCAAAGATCATGAGGGTTGTAAGAAGAGAGTACCGTGAGAAGGAGAAGAAGATGAAGAAAATGAAGAAGATGAATATGAGAGAAACTAACAAAGATAGGAGCAAATATCAAGTGAAAGACCAAAATGAGAGTTGATCATTCACTTAATAAAAATCATGGGTCACTTTCTCATGGGCCTCTTTTCGTCTTTTAAAATAGCTAGTCCATTTGTCTCCAAATTCTAATCCAATTGACTCCCAATTTTAAATGACATGTGTCATTAAACCCCAATATCATATATTAATTATTTCTTTTGTCACTCGTCACTTATTTCTACAGCCATTTATCAATTGTTCTGCCACTTGGTATTTTCCCTAGTCCATAAATACCCAAAATTCTAGAAAATTCTCAAATTTCACCAAAAAATTCTAAATCATTAATTGTTAGTATTAGGTATGTCATTTCCCTTACATTTGAATCTTTGTGATGAATGTGCTGCCATGAGATTCTATCATGCTAGATAGAATGAGATTAAATGCATGCGTGAACTCAAATTAGGCTACTTGACTGAAGAGTGAACCATGTGGAGTGATGAAAATAATTAGTTGTATAAGCTTACTCAGAGCATGACACTTGAGCAATGAGGTAGTGTATAGAAGCATAATGAATTTTCATTTGAGTCTTTGCGAGGAATTGAACCTTTACGACTTGATTCTATAATCATTTCATTTCCTTGTTTGTGTTATGCTTCCTTAGGTAATTGCCTTCAGATCTTGCCTTGAATCAGTTTAAATCTACTAGATGCATGCTAGATAGAAATAATTAGGGCCCTTTTTGTTTTAACCCTTGACTTAAATGACCTACCCTTTTATTATCCCTTGCTAGCCCCATTGAGCCTTCAACCTTTTGTTTCTTAAAATCACCCCATTTTAGAATCCACAAACCCCATCAGCTTGCCCAATTACAAGTTAATATAGTGCTAAGTGATACTTTAGTTTAGGATCTTCTTTTGCTACAATTTTTTCCTTTTCGAGAAGTTTTGAGTAGATTTTAGTACTTCTACTCATAGAGCACATTGCATATAGTTGTTGTTTTTAGTTCATTGTTTCTTTATTATGATTAAAAAACGAGAAAAGAATAAAATCAAATAAAAAAGAAAAAGAAAGAAAAGAGAAAGGAATAACATGTAGTAGCATCAATAAGTTCAGAGTAATAGTCATATTCATTTGCATATCTCAGAAGTTTATCTTTGTCATCCCTTTGCACGCTTAGTACCTTATAAATGCTTGTGAAAAACCCCTAAAACTTTTTGGACCCACACTAACCCTTGTAATATTATAACCCAAAACAAAGTCGTTTTGATCTATCTTAGCATGTAATCATTGTGGAAGAGAATTGGTGTATTAGCAAGCCTATGATAGTGTGGTTTCCTATAGGAAGTTTGGGCAAAACACTAACCATCAAACACTTAAAAGAAATGAGTGAAATATGTAAGGAAGGTCCATTTTGAGTTCATACCTATCTCTGAGGGATGGTTTCTGATGGGTGTCAAAACCACCAAAAATAAATTACCTACTCTAAAAGATTTGTAAATAGTGATGAGCAGGGTCGATCCTACAGAGACTGGTCAAGC
>JAOQML010042757.1:0-10649 GCA_027568935.1 Erythroxylum urbanii
CATTATGCATGAGCAAGAAAATGCATTTCCTTAATCTCTCTTTGAGCTCATAAGTACTGAAATTTCGGGTCCTAACCTTTAATATGGGGACGGGATGTTACACTTTTGCTAACGAAAACACGTGTTGACGTTAACGGATACCAAATCCTTATAAGTCCACCACGCCTCCGCAGCGGGAGCCCATACACCTCGGGAGTCTTGGTAGCTGCATACCCTATCGGATCCCAGTTATTTCTGGGGTACTCGATACAACGTAATGTCAGCACGAATGCAGCGATTCGAACTCAAGACGTAAAGGATCTCACAAAGCTCTGATACCACTTTGCTAACGAAAACATGTGTTGACGTTAATGGATACCAAATCCTTATAAGTCCACCACGCTTCCGCTACCGTAGTAGTAGTAGAAAGGGGGAGAGGATTGTGTGAAGGTTGTGAGTTTGAACTTAGAAAGGAGCAGCTTTTATTTAAAATGATGTGATATCCCTATTAGTGGCTCATCCTTTAGAGTAGGTACCTCTAATATTATTTAGGATTTGACCTGAATTTATTTATCTATAGGATGAAATATTGTCCTATCAAATAAGTGTATAGTCATAAGCTAATGGTGATGGAGATAAGGATGCTCAATTGGATGTGAAACCTTATCAAAAAAATAAGGTCGTCATATTAAATAAATGCATAGCCATAAGTTAATGGTGATAGGGATGAGGATACTCAATTGGATATGCAACAATATCAAAAGAAATAAGGTCAGCAATGTAATGGTAAGAGATAAATTAAATGTGACTAATATTAATGAAAATCTAAGAGAGATAAAGCTTAGGTAGTTCGAACATATTAAGAGAAGATATCATAACGCTCTAATGAGAATATGTGAGAGGATTGTATTTAGAGACTGTAAGAGGAAAAAAAATGAAGGCGTAAGAAGAGCTAAGAAGAGGGGATAAAAAATGAGGTGGCTCTACTAGAATTTATCGAAGACGTGACCTTTAATAGAAAACTTTGGCGTATTAAGATACAAGTAAAGGATCTCACATAGAAAGATCATTTATTCATTTTCTTTTTCATAGGTCTTTTAAACATTTTCCTTTGAGTCTTATATCTTGTATTTAACTTAATCTTTTAATGTGTAGTTCTACCTCTTCAGTTATTTAGTCTAAGCATTTCTTTACTTAGCCTAAACATTTTCTTATAATGACATGTTGTTTTATTTATTTATGTGTTTTCTTTTTTGTTTGTGTATTTATTTACTTATTTTACCTTTTTAATTCTCTACCTTGTTATGTATATATTATGTTATTTATTTCATTACTTATTTTTATATTTTTATTCGCATGTAGTTATTTATTTTTATTTATTATTTTTATGTATTTTAGTTTTATTTTCTTTTATGTCTAATTTTACTTTTCTATTTTAAATTTATTATTTTAATATGTATCTTTTATTAATTTTTTTCATATGGGTCTATTAGAAGCATTTTCTCTACCAATTATGTGTAAGGTTGCATACTTCTAGACTTCCTCATATCACACATTTCAGCGACACTTCTACTGGATTGTTGTTGTTGTACTACAATATACCATCAAGTACCTAAGTGAGATAGGAAGGCTGGGAAAGAGACAAATTGGGTCAGGATTTTGTGTTTATAAATCATTTTTGTATTCCTAAGCAATAGAGAAAAGTTAGTATTGAGAATTTCTTTCTTTGTATTGGAATAAAAATCTGAATATGAATATACACATTTGAGTTCTATGATTTTCTAGATTTTGTCATATTTATGGAAATTTCTTACAAATATCATAGAATCATTATAATAAATTCATGGTTTATGATTTCTCATGATTTAGAGAACCTTACGAGCTTAATTTGAAAATTTTGAAAAATCCTAAAATTCGTTTTCTCATATGTTTGTGAATTGCGTACAAAATCTTAGGAATTGATGATTACGAGTGTTAAATCGATGCCCTATATATAAAGAATAAGAAAAAGAGAGAGAATAAATTGAACGCGATGAGTTGCGAATAGGATCCCATTGCTAGTTGCTAGTGTTAGGCATTGATAGCCTAATTATTTTTTTGTTTTTATTATTCAAAACATTATGTTTAAATTTCAATTACTAATAATTTGATGATAATGAATTGTAATATTATGGGTAAATTGAAACTCATCGATATAGAGTGTTTCGAAATCGCTTAAAGTTAGTTTGTTTATTTTATAGTTAATAAGAATTAATGTAGGTAATGCATATATACAATTAGTTGTGTTTAGATATCTAAAGATAGTAAATATTTCTAGTTAGTGTACATGTGATTACCGAATTAAGTACATATTAGTATCATTATATGTTGCATGGTATGTTAATCGATTGCCCAAAGGTGAACATTAATATATAATTTATGTAAGTTTTTGAAGTTGGTGTCTGTGTTATTACCAAATTTTGTACATTTTGGCATCAATTTATGTTGTATGTAAGTTATTAGATAGCCCAAAAGTGAATATTAATATACAATTTATGAAGATTTTTCTAAATCTGTGTAGCGTGTTGTTGTATGACTCAAAGAAGTAACGTTAAGTTTTAATTTCTTTTTGCACCTATTGCCATACACCCAAATCCCTCATTTGTTATGGTGTTTAATGGACTAAATTTCTTTGAATGGAGTGAACAAATCCATTTCTACTTGTTTTGACTTGGATTTTGCACTCAGAACTGAGAAACTAGATGCTCTGAATGTTTTAAGAAAATCCATTTTAACAATTGGTAAAGGTCAAACATATTGAATCTAATGCATATGTTGATGAAAATTATTAGCAATATCAAGTTCACTCTTCTCAAAATGTAAAGGAAGTGCCCCAAGTCTACTGACAAGTCTTTTGTTGGGATTCTTATCGGTACACTAATCATTATAAAATTTGATTGATCACATAATATGCATAAATACATCATTGATATGACAAACATTGCAAGAAGACTTAAGTATCTAGGAATGGCAGTGGATGAGAACTTCCTTGTGTAGTTCATCTTAAACTCATTAATATCTGAGTATGGTTCCTTTCAAATGAACTATAATACCATGAGGGATAAATGGAATGTGGATGAGTTGCATAATATGTTGGTTCAGGAAAAGACTAGATTCAAGAACTAAAGAAGCCACTTTATCAAATATGTCAAGAATCAAGGAGCCAGTAAAAAAGTTGGAAAAAAAAGCAAGAGAAGAAAGTGAAGGGATCCCTGAAAGTTAATGGAGAATTCTCTCATATCCACAAGAAGGAATATAATGAATGCAAATGTCATTTCTGTAGGAATGTTGGGCATTTCCAAAAGGAATGTCCCAAACATAAGGCATGTTTAAGAAGAAAAGTAAGCCTAGTGCTTATGTATGTTATGAAACAAACCTTGTTGAAGTTCCTTTTAATACTTAAGGGATTGATTTTGGTTTTACTACTCATATTTCTAATACCTTATAGGGATTCCTTATGACCCAAGCTATAAGATCAAATCAAAGATTTGTCTATATGGCAAAAAAATTAGAGTTTCAGTGGAAGCTGTCAGGACTTATCATTTAATCTTAAACACTGGATATCAATTAAATTTATGAGAAAATTTTTACATATCTAGTATATCTAGGAATTTAAATTTTTTATCCAACTTGATAGATCTAGATACTCATTTAAATTAGGTAGTTAATTTTAATTTGTACAGATATAATCATGTCATTGATAGTGATGTATTGTATAATGGTTTATATAAATTAAATCTTGATATTGTTTATACTGAAACATTATTAATTATAAATCTCAATATTGGTATGAAACGTAGTTTGAATAATGATATATCTACTTACTTGTGGCGTGAGAGTTTGGGACATGTTTATAAAAAAAGGCATATTAAAGAATGAAATATTCCTTAAATTGGATTTTATTGATCTTAATATTTGTGTGGATTATATTAAAGGCAAACAAACAAAACACACAATAAAGAAAGGAGCTACAAAAAGCACTTAGCTTCTTCAAATAATTCACATTGGTATATATGTGGACCATTTGATGTGTGTACTTTCAACAAAGAAAAATAGTTTATCACCTTTATCAATGATTAACACCTTAGAGGCTTATACTAATGAGGTTGAAAGACAATTAGACAAAAAAGTGAAAATGGCTAAGTCTAATAGGGGTGATGAATACTATGGTAAGTATGATGAAAGTGGTCAAAATCATAGTCATTTTGCTAAATTCCTTGAAAGATGTAATACTTGTGCGTAATACACAATGTCAAGCTCTTCACAACAAAATGATGTGGTGGAAAAGTGTAATAGAATTTTTCTATATATGGTTAGGTGTATGATGTGTAATTCATTTTTACCTACTTCTTTGTCGACATGTGTTATAAAAAACTGCCACGTGCTTATTGAATAAGGTTCATAGTAAGGTAGTTTCAAAGACTCCTTTTGAACTATAGACTGAAAAAAAAAACATAGTTTAATGCATTTGCATGTTTAGTGTTGCCAAGCAGATATTATGCATTATAATCGATATAAAAAGAAACTAGATGTAGGAAAAATCAGTGGATATTTAATTGGCTATTCAAATAAAAGGGTTTATATTTTATTGTCCTAACGATACTATAAGAATTATGAGAATCATTGAGCATAGTGAGACTAGTAAGAGTGAAACACCGAGTACAGTGGATATTCAAGAAATGGGATTGCAAGTCCCTATAGCTTGTACAGCTACTCAAATTGTTGTTCCACAAGTTATTGAACCATCTAATAATTACAAAGAACAATAAGTTAATTAATTATGAACCCATTGGTCATAATGAAATTGAACATGAAGTGCATGAATCTATAGAAAAAGAACCACAACAAATAGCATTACGAAGGTCTCAAAGAGAAAAAAAGGACCAATTATTTCTTATGACTATGTGGTATATCTATATGAGTCTGAAAATGACTTGGGAATTGCGAATGACCCAACAAATTTTTCGCAAGTCATAAACAATGAAAATTTTGATAAGTAGTTATATGCTATGAAACATGAGTTCAAATATATGGAACAAAATGGTGTCTGGGACCTTATAAAATTGTCAGAAGGTTACAAGCGAATTAATGGTAAGTGAATCTTTAAGAACAAATGTGACTCTCTTGGTAACTTAAAACGTTATAAGGTT
Source organism: Erythroxylum urbanii (assembly GCA_027568935.1). Lineage (NCBI taxonomy): Eukaryota > Viridiplantae > Streptophyta > Magnoliopsida > Malpighiales > Erythroxylaceae > Erythroxylum > Erythroxylum urbanii. The sequence goes on from JAOQML010042757.1 coordinate 5,169, forward strand.
AGACTAGTTGCTAAATGATTTACTCAAAAGGATAACATTGATTATAAGGAGAATTTTTTACCAGTCTCTGAGAAGGATTCACTCATAATTATTATGGATTTGGTGGCTTATTATGATTTGGAATTGCACCAAATGAAAGTGAATCTGAATAGGGATTTAGAGGAAGAAGACTATATGAACCAACGAATGGGATTCATAAAGTATGTAAAGGAAAACATGGTATATAAATTGAAGAAGCCAATATACATGCTTAAACAAGGTTCTTAACAATGGTATCTTAAGTTCAATGATCCTATTGTTTCCTTTGAATTTAAAGAAAACATTGTTGATCGATGTATATATTTGAAGGTTGGTAGGAGTAAGTTTTTTTTTTTTTTTGGTCTTGTATGTTAGTGACATCTTGCTTGCAGTTAATGATCTTGGTCTATTAAAGGAGGCTAAGAAAATTTTCTCTAGTCATTTTGAAATGAAATATATTGGTGATGCAACATATGTGATAGGAATAGAAATATTCTATGATAGATCCAATTATTGTTGTGTTTGTCTCAAAAAGCCAATATTAATAAAGTGTTAGAGAGATTTAGAATGGAAAAGTGTTCATCATCAGCAGTTCTAATTCAGAAGGAAGATAAATTTAACTTCAACCAATGTCCAAAAAATGATTTAGAAGGAAGTAAATGGAATCAAATTTCCATATGCATCTGTGTTGGGAGCCTAATGTATACTTAGACATGTACGAGATCGTATATAAGCTTTGTAATAGGGATGATGGGGAGATACCAGAGAACTCCTGGTATGGATCATTGAAAAGTTGCAAAGAAAGTTTTGAGATATTTGTAGGAACTAAAGAACACATGTTCACTTTTAGGAGGGCTGATCACTTTGAGGTGGTTGGATATTTAGATTCAAACTTTGATGGTTGTTTACATGCAAGAAAAATATGCTTTTGACTACATTTATTTGTTACCTAAAGGAGTTATACATTTATTTGTTACCTAAAGTAGTTATCTGTATAGCAATCTGTAATAGCTGCATCCACTAGAGAGGGTGAGTTTATAGCATACTTTAAGGCCATAGTTTAAGCTAAATGGTTGCAAAACTTTGTTTTAAGGCTTGGGATATTTTGCTGTGATAATTTTGTGCATTTTTTCTCTAAGAATAACAAGTATTTCAAAGGTGCTAAATACATGAAATTGAAATACTTTGCCATTAAGGAGGAGGTTCAAAAACGTAAAGTCTCAACAGAGTATATGAGTATCGATCTTATGTTAAACGACCATTTGATAAAAGGGTTACTACCTAAAACATTTAATGGTCAAGTAAATAATGTAACTATTATGTGTACTAATAATTGTTAGACAATAATGTTGTAAATAGTATTATCTCTTCTTAGATATTTGACACTCTTTGCGTATTAATGAATATGTTATTTCTAAATTTTCTAATTTTTTCTTTATGTATTTGATTGCAATGTATGTTGTTAAAAACTAAACCGAATGGTAAATCTCATTATGTACTTCTCACTTATAATCATGATTAAGGACAATGGCTAGTAAAGTGATACATGGAAAGGAATATGTTGAATTAATAGTATATGACCGCCATAACTCTTATTAGTCTTATATTTAATTATGATTACTGATAATACCAGTGTATGTGAATGATGATTATTATATAATATGATTGTTTAAATTATTGATCTCATAGATTACATAAACTCACAAGTCTAAGTGAGAGAATGATAGAAATCAGCCCTTTAAATAAATCGTGTATTAAAGGATAGTTAGGAAATTTGATAATTTATCAAAGGTCTTTTAGACATTTGGACCATTGTAATAAAATGTTTTAAAATTGACTCATTGATGATAGCTTTTAAAATGTTTGGTCGTGTCATTGCTTATAGATTTTGTTTTCTCACAATAGACTATAAGCACATCAGTGAGATAACAAAGTTGGAAAAGAGACGAATTGAGTAAGAATTTTGTGTCGGTAAATCGTTTGATCAATAGAGAAATGTCGGTATTTAAAAACTGTCTTTATATCATAATAAATGTCTCTATTGTTTGTGTCTTATATATTATATACGTGAGTTTTATAAATTTCTAATTTCTTATACTCATGAGTTAGGAGTTAGTCTGTCTATGGCAGTGCTTCAGCAAAATCCGCAGGCCAAGGCACTGAAAAAATTTGCTTTTTCTAGGGATCAGAATCAGTGTTCAGACCAATACGATTTCATCATTAAGAGATACAATAAAATTGTTAATCCCACCATATGCTTCTAACTTTGTTTTGGAGAAACAGACTCCATTATCTGATGCTTTGTAAATCTGCCACTTCCAACTTCAATTCATCCTATAGAATTACAACAAAATCACAAACAAAGGGAGAAAACAAATGATTGCTGTATATCATCATCAACCACAAACCTCACTAGTCAAGTCCAGTCCAGAAAATTACAGGGAAAAAGAAAGAGGAAACTAAATTCTAAAGAAGAAATAATCAGTACTGACATTAGCTTGATCTCTGATTCCTACCAGTGGATGCTCCACCAGAACCACCAGATCCATAGATATTATGGTGGTTGTGGTGATGCCCCATCATCATCATGCTTGTCTGCATCCCTCCATAAATCCCACCTCCCACAAACTCACCTCTACTACCCACAGGATCACCACCACCACTGACGGCGGAGCCATCTCTATGATCAACTTGGCGACCACCACCAGCTGCAGCAGTCTTCTCACCCTCCAGTTCTCTGTACTTCTGCAAGTAAATCTTCAAGGGCTCAACATAATCCTCAAAGCCCAGAGTAGTCATGGCCCACAACAGATCATCACCGTTAATTGTCTTCCTTTTCTCTCTCTGACACTTATCTGACGCCTCTCCTGTTATAAAGCTTATGAACTCCGACACACACTCTTGCACCGTCTCCTTCGCATCCTTTGAGATCTTCGCGTTAGCTGGCAAAGCTTTCTTCATGATCCTGCTCACGTTTGCTATTGGCAAGAATCTATCTTGCTCTCTCGTCGACGACTCGCTATTTGCATTATGCCCTCCTGACTCGTTGTCAGAATCCGCCATTTTTAACCACAGACAACAAAACCAAGGTTGAATCTTTACATGTATATGAACACCAAGACAGAAGCTTTACAATTTATATATATCCACACCAACAACAGAAATTTTGGGTTTTTACCAATAAGTAAAGATGGATGAAACAAGGGTTGCTTTTAAATCAGCTGTTTGATGGTTGAAATGGAGAAGACGGGAGTGGAGATTGAACACGAGAGTAGACTTTTCTAACAGTACGGACTTCAGGTTCTTCGCTAGGCACTTCAGTTAGTAAACGGAGACTTCGGTTTAGTTGTCTTTATGTTTTCACTGTACGCGTAGGATTGTTATGGACCGTTCATTTTGTCGATAAGATTTCTTAGACGTTGGAGTGATGGTAGCCGTTGGATCAATATGTGACTCGAATGATTAGGAAGGCTTTAGGGTCGTCGACACGTGACTAAGGTCGTTTTCAGTTATTTTGGCTCTTTCAAGTAATAATCTTTTTTTTAATCTTAATATAATAAAAGGGACTTTTTGTTGTAAAATCAAGAGAATGGGGGGATTAAAGTGAAATTTATCTCACAGGAATTGAATCTTTTGACGATATTATAAGAATTGATAACATATTTGAATCACAGAAATAATTTGGTTACAACGGATGATCCAGAGTTTTTCTAATATGACTATTATCAACTACTTTTTTTTTAATTAGAAGGTTACATGTTTGAATCACGAAAATAGTTTATTAGTAAAAAAATATAAAAAAGGCTACGTATATAATGATTTTCTTTAAACTGTCGCAAAGTAAGAAGCTTTGTACATTGATTACGTTGATTTTATTATTATTATTAGGGTTAATTACAAAAAATCTCAAACTTTGCTTAATTTTATAATTATAGTTCGAACTTTAAAAAGTAACAATAAAATATTCAAATTTTTAATTTTTTTTAATTCTAGCTCGAAATTTAAAAAGTGTCAAAAAATACTCAAACTTTCCATTTTTTTAAATGTTAACCTGACGTTAAAAATCATAATTATTAATACACGACAGCTAAAATTAACATAACAAATGAAAATTAATGAAACGACGTCGTTGTTAAAAATTGAGTCATTAAATCAGTTTACACAACTTTAGCAGTTCGTTATTTGTTTATTTTCTCAACACCCTCATCCCTTTATTTTTTGTTTGCTTTTTTAACGTCTTAATCTATTCTCACATTGTAGCGTACTATATTAACAAGCTTTTTATTTTCAATTTATTTTTCTGATATTTTTAACATGAGAACGTCGGAATTGTATAATCTGAAAATCGAACAATGAGGAGATCAAGAGGACAAATTAGAAATGGGATAGATGGTGGAGGGAAGTGACTGCATTGCACAGGAAGTTTCCACTACAAGAATTTAGAGTGTTCCATTGTCAAAATCTACAGTGGATCATTATTACTTTCAAACACGAGTTTGATAGATGAATACTAGTGGCATTGCAAATGAAACCAAAAACAAGAAAAGTAGACTTGACATTAAAACGAAATAAACATTTTCAGAGATCTATCCCTGACAGTGGGGGGCCTAGAATCTTTCCTAGTGGAGATATTTTTTCAGTGAAATAGTAAATATCTAATAATTATTATAATAAACATTTTTCCACTCCTTTTCAAAACAATTATGATTATAAAGTTGACAAGAAAATGATTTTACCCCGAAGTTAGATTAAAGTTTCATTAAAAAAGAGACCGTTAAATTATAGTTTATTTTAGCTTATAAAATTAATTAGTTTATGAAAAATTAATCAATTAATTAATAAATTGATCGATTTTTAACAATAAAGATTATTAAAAAAATTAAATCGAAATAAATTTGAACCAATAAAAAATTGATCAGTTAACAAAAGCTGATCGATTAATTAATAAACTGACCAGTCTTTAACATCAAAGATTATTAAACAAAATTAAATTGAAAAATTAAAATTTGAACCAAAAAAATTACTAATTTAAGTTTTTAGTGTTAAATCAGACAAGCCTGTTCGGTTTTTAAAATATTAATTTTAAGCGTGACTATATTTTTCGTTTAACCATTTACGATTTCCTAAAGGTTTTGTTTTTGTTCTTCTCCTAATAAAATAAATAATTTATTCATTCTAATTATCTTAAGATTTATCGCGTGGCTTGTTGATATATTAAGGCTTGGTTTGAAGGAGTGGTGGTAATTGACAACCTGCTGAAATGATAAGTACTTATTCTCAATATGTACTTATGCGTTTGGGATTGCTGTTTTGGTAACTACTGAAACATGAAAATAGGTGTTTAGCAAGTGCGGTTACGGTTGGGATTGCTGAAAAGAGATGAAATGATTAAAAATTCTATTGATTTAATAAACTACTAATTGTTATATAAAAATTTAAAAATATATTATTATTCATATAACC